>JAOXJP010137256.1:0-13445 GCA_025762735.1 Platanus orientalis | reverse complement strand
GGTGCTTATCACTTTTCAATGCTGATGTGTCCACCCCTGATGCCATTCTAATACATCAGGAAAAGCTGATTTCCGTACCAAACCTTTTCGGGTTTGGGGGGCATTTACGTCATCTGAAAAGTGACACATCAATTACCGGTGTTATTAATGACTGAAGACTCAGGTACGTAGACCGATTGTTTGACGTTCACGCATCAGTACAAAGCTCACCGTTCTCAGTTATTAAACCTTCTCTCCGTTAACACATCCGTTTAATTTAACGCCGTCATCTCCCTTACCAGTCTATTTTTTATTTTGGAAAAGTCTATTAACATACAATAAAACAGCTCTTTCCATTCCATCGTGCCTCTAATCTTCAACTGTTCTCTCTCTCTACAAATTCATGGCGGCGGGAAATTGAAGGTGTGGTTCTGTAATGGATCTCTTCTGCAAAATTCTGCTAGTTCTGTCTCTTCTGGGTTTTGCAGAATCCACCTGCAACACTACAGACCAGGAGTTGATCTTGAAGGCCTTTAGCTCCATCTCCGGATTCAACATCTCTCTTTTAAATATGTCAGGAAATGGAAACTGCTCAAATCCTCCAATCACGGAAATAAAGCTTCCTTCAAAAAATCTGAGCGGAATCGTTTCATGGATGATTCTCAGAAACATGTCGCAGTTGAAATCCATTGACCTCTCCTTCAATTCGCTAAAAGGCTCTGTTCCAGGAAGATTATGGTCGATGCCGAGCCTTGTTGAAGTCAATCTCGCCATGAATCGCTTCGGAGGGAGTGTTGGATTCAAACCCAACTCGGAAAACAATTCAGCTTCGTCGTTGTCGTCGATTCAGATGCTCAATCTCTCTCATAACAGGTTCACCAATTCGGTACACTTATCGAGATTCTCCAACCTAACAGTTCTCGACCTTTCCCATAACGATTTGAGGGTTTTGCCGTCTGGGGTTGGGAACCTCACGAAGCTCGAGCACCTCGACCTCTCAAGCTGCTACATTTCTGGGAATTCGAAACCCATCTCCAGTCTTCATTCACTGAAATACCTGGACCTCTCGGACAACAATTTGAACGGTACCTTCCCATCCGATTTCCCTCCGCTCGCCCATCTCAAGTACTTGAATGTCTCATCAAACAACTTCGCCGGACTGGTTGGTTCAGATAAATTCAAGAAATTCGGTAAGTCTGCCTTCATTCAATCCGGAATCTCTAATGCTCCCAAAATCCCAAATACCCAAAATCGAACTCATTCCAGAGCTCCACCTCCCAAACCCCCAAAAAAACAGAGACCCAGAATAAAAAACAAGAAGCACAAATCGATAAGCAGAACTCTGGTTCTGGTTTTAGCGTTTACAGCCACATTTGTCACCATCGCCGTGGCTGTCTGTATAGCTTGCATTTGCAGGAGGAGAAACCTAGCGAAGAGGAAGAAATGGGTGATCTCGAAGCCGACCCAGCTTCAATTTAGGATTGAGAAATCAGGGCCGTTTTCGTTCGAGACAGAGTCAGGGACATGGATAGCAGACATTAATGAGCCCTCTTCAGCACCAGTGGTGATGTTCGAGAAGCCATTGATGAACCTTACCTTCACGAACTTGATAGCGGCCACTTCGCACTTCGGTAAGGAATCGCAGCTGGCGGAAGGGAGGACTGGGCCGGTTTATACAGCGGTGCTACCCGGAGGCTTCCATGTCGCCATTAAGGTCTTGGAGAAAGCTAGAGATGTCGATTACGAAGATGCCGTCGCCATGTTCGAGGAAATTTCTCGGCTCAAACATCCCAACCTCTTGCCTCTCTCCGGCTATTGCATTGCAGGTACTACGATTAGTAATTTTGGTTATCCCGTTTCATTTGCTTTCTTCCACCGACCAAGTTAAATAGTTTCACGGGTTCGGAAGCCGTGGATATCGAAATCTACGGCGCCTGAACCTAGTGATGCAAGCTAGGAACGCCACTCAGGCGAAGTTCCAGAGCCTCGTTATCCGGGAAGCCGAGAACTACGGTATTAGTCGATCTTATTGTTTAAAAGCTCGTCCGGTGATTCGGAATCCTGCCGATCCGATTTATCTGGTAACTCGTTCCCGGTTATAAGCGGTTAGCATTAGATATATTAATAATCAAAATAAGAAGGAAAAAAAAAAAAACCGGTCAAACTCAGACCGGACCGGCCGATCGGACCGATAACCCAATGACCCAACACTTCAACCTCTGTGGAGGTTGCTTATTAGATCGTTTTTCTAGTATCGATCGAACTCGTTGGTCAAACCATCCAACTTGGCAGGCTGATCATCAAACCTCGGATCACAGGAAAAAGGACAAAACATAGGTCTCACCCATAAGGCCGGACATTGACTTTATCGAGAACATGGGTCATCGGGTCAGTGGTTCAACCGATGGATCATTGATCAAACCCCTAGTGTCAATTGAAAAATAAAAATAATTTTAAAAATATATATTAAATAAGAATATAAAATGAAAGAAAATTATATATATTATTAAATATTTTCATGGTTTAGTGGTAATGACATTTGAGTTTGAATTCAATGACCTGACCTGAGTTTAATGACCGAAATTGAGTTTAAACCTAGATTGGTTGAAGTCTTGGGTCATAGGGTTATCAGTCTGGTTGGCTGGTCTAGTCGGAGTTAGTATAACTACCGTTCCATTGAGAGTTGAATTGTCATTGAATTTATAAACTCAAATGTCATTACCACTGACCCATGAAACTATACAAAGTAATAATTTAGTTGTCTATGTACTATATTTTTAAGAATATGTGATATAGAATTGTTATAATTTTTTTCATCTTATATTCTTATTTAATATTTTTAATGTTTAGAATTTTTTTTTTTTTATATTTTAATTAACCCTGCGGTTTGACTAGTAACCCACCGGTTGAACCACTGATCCGGTGACCTATGTTCTCAGCCGGGTCAATGTCCAGTCCAAGTTAAATATAATATATATTTATTAATATATTAATGTTTGTATTATTTTTATACTCAAATAGTTTTAAAATCTAGTTGCTCAATCGAGTTGTTCGACCGGTTCTCGACGACATTTTAGGGACTATACAAAGATGTAAGAACACGGGGACAGAAAAAATTGGGTGTAGGAGAGGCGCTCTCAACCCTCAGTGAGACTAGCCTTGGGAAATTGCACGAAGTTGTTAAAATTTTGACGAGCTTTGCAATGTAGGGAAGGAAAAGCTACTGCTGTACGAGTTCATGGCGAACGGCGACTTGCACCGGTTGCTGCACGAGCTCCCGACGGGAGGAACCGACGTGGAGGACTGGAGCACGGACACGTGGGATCATCGAAACGATGGCGGAAACGTGTCCCGCATCTCACCAGTCGAAAGCATAGGCTGGCGTACGCGCCACCGGGTCGCCGTAGGGATCGCGCGCGGGCTCGCCTACCTCCACCACGCCGGCTCCAAACCGGTGGTCCACGGCCACCTCGTCCCCTCCAATGTCCTCCTCGCCGACGACTTCGAGCCACGGGTCGCCGATTTCGGTCTCCGACGATACGAGGATGCCGGAGGCACAGAAACTGACGTTTACTGCTTCGGCATGATCTTGATAGAGCTTCTCACGGGGAAGCCAGGGTCGGAAGAGACAGTGGGTTGGGTACGGGGGTTGGTGAAGGAGAGACTGGGTGTGGAGGCCTTGGATCCAAGGCTGAGACTGGGTGATGACTCGGTGAGTGAGATGGTGGAAAGCCTCCGAGTTGGATACTTGTGTACAGCCGAGTCGCCAATGAAAAGACCGACGATGAAACAAGTGGTTGGCCTGCTTAAGGACATAAATCCGGCGGTGGATTTAAGTTGAGTTGACTCGTTCAGTCTAACTTCGAAGTCACAGAGAATCCAATTCCAACCATCTCTCTTTTTTCCTTTCAGAACGCAAATATTTTTGTTATGAAAAAAAAAGAGAAAGAAAGAAAAGGATCAAAAAAGAAAAAAGAAAAGCACAGAAGAAGACGATGTGTAAGTTCTTTTTTTTTTGTCAGCAGAGAATCCTACTATTTGCTTGTCTCTTCTTCTACTTCCTTTTCTTTTCTTCTCTTTTTTTTCTCTTTTTTTTGGTAAATTGCTTGTCCCCTTCTGAAAGGGGCCTCCATTAGTGATTAGGCCCCCGGCCCCTTCCCACTCTCTCTCTCTCTCTCTCTCTCTCTCTCTCTCTATTTGTGGTTGCTTTTCTTCCTCTTTTTCTTTTCAATTTCACAAAAGATGAGGTTAAGTATGTTGTATAATGACTGTCTCTCTCTCTCTCTCTCTCTCTTTGATAAAGTATAATGACTATCTCTCTGTTCTAATAGTTTATACGTGTCTTCGTTACATAAAATGACTAGAGTAATCTAATCAGGTCGGCCGACCAGGGTTTGGACTCATTCTTTTCATAGTCCAATTGTGATCTGTAGCCTGCCTGCTTCTATGCTTTTTATCTCAATTAGAACCTTGTTTTCCAAGTGTTTCCACTTGCCTTGTGTTACAATTAATAATTTTCACTTATAGTTGTCCAAATCTTAAGAATAGGCTTCAATGAAGCTATAAGGATAAATAATTCTGGCATCAATGTTGTTAGAACCTCAAGACCTTGAAGATACGCAATTTTTGTGTCGTAGAACCAAGAACTACAATTAATTAAGATTTGAAATCTCTCCAATTATGAGTTTGCCAATGCCTGACTATTATGTTAAGAAATGATTTTCGCTCAAATGTAGTTTATTTATTTGGGAATTTATTAGAGATCAAGCATGGAGATCAAGTCATATTGTTGACACCATTTGTGTATGGCTCAACCAAGTGAAGTCATAATGGACGATAGACTTCTGTGGATTGGTTGAATTTAACCTATATTAATTGCCACGAATTACTTCACACGGCCGCACAAAAAAGACTTAAAATAAATAATGAAAATTGCTTCATTTTTAATCTTCACAATTGAGCCTTTAAAAAGTCAAAAGTCATATTAGATTGTCTACCTAGCATATTTAATCACAAGGAATATGCTAATATAATTGATCTCCGATCAAATACTAAGAACCAAAATTTTCAAGATTGATGATTTTAGCAATCATATGGAGGAATCTAATGATCAAGAACATGGAAAGACCAATATGATAATAAGAATTCTAATTAACCATTATAATCAATATTATTTGAGGTGATATGTTGTGTTGATGACCAACATGTTACCTTGGTTACCTTTATGATGAAGGGTGTAGCCAAACATTAGTGGCGTACATTGAAAGATAAGCTCATAGGAAAGTGATGAACCTTCGACATAGAAGATGTTTATTGAGGTGTTTAGAGACTTGTTTTCCCCTAGTTTTCGGGAGGAGAAGGAATTTGAACTCCTTGAGTTAGTGCAGGGCAATATGTCAATGTTGCAATACAATGCCAAATTCATGGAGTTAACTTGCTTTGCCCTATAGATTGCCATGGATGATGCCATGAAATCTCAAAAAATTTAGCGAGGTCTCAGGCCTAGTATCCATTTTTGTATATTTGTACTGAGGTTATTGAAAACTTTTATATATGTAGTTGAGACTACCCCTATAGAAGAGAGAGAGAGAGTGATGAATTATAAAAAAAAAATCCATGATCGAGGGAAGAGACCACTTCAGCCTTATACTTATAGAGAGTTTATTTCTCTAACGCCTACCAAAAGAATGTCAACTAAGTAAGAAGTCGTTGAGCAATGCAAGATATACGGAAAAAGACATCATGGTGCATGCTATTGGAATACTGGTGCTTACTTTAGTTGTAAACAAACTGGCCACTTATTTTGCAACTATCCTACCAAGAAGGGCATCCTAGCAACTAAAATAGTTGAAAACCAACAACATCTAAAGGTCAAAGTCCATATGTATATTTTTATTGAGAGAGATGTAGAGGCATCCAAGGCCGTTGTCTTAGGTACTACTTCATTGTTTGTTCACATTGCATGTGTTCTTATGAACCCAAGATATATACATTCGTTCATATTATATACTTATGTCAAACATGTTAGTTCGTCGCCTATGATGTTAGATTATGTACTATACATATCGACTCCTCTTGGGAAGTCTTTGTTAGTTGATTTAGTACTCAAGTTTTATGTTATTATGGTTGAGAACCTAGAGTTACTGACATACTTAATCTTATTTGACATGGAGGATTTCGATGTATTCTTGGGAATGGATTGGTTAGCCGCATATCACGCTACAGTCCATTGCTATTTTAACGAAGTTCTATTTCACATACCTAAATTGACAGAATTCTCATTGCAAGGAGTCAAAAATGATTATTTCCTATGCTTAATTTGGCCATTCACACTGGGAAGTTTCTTCAAAGAGGTTAACAAAGTTATTTAGCCTATGTGGTTAGTGATCAAATGGCCGAGAGTTCATGGATGTATTTTCAGAAGATCTTTTGAGATTTCTACCCGACAGAGAAGTGGAGTTTGTTGTTGACTTGGTCCCAAGGACTATACCTATTTCCTTCGCTCCTTACTATATGGCACTGGCGGAGTTGAAGGAATTGAAAATGCAACCTCAAGAGTTGCTTGACAAGGGATTCATTCACCCTAGTGTACCTCCATAGGGTGCACTAGTCCTATTTGTTAAGGATGGATAAATGAGGTTGTGTATTGACTATCGATAATTGAACCGAGTCATTATAAATAATAAGTACACACTACCCCGAATCAATGACTTGTTCAACCAGTTGCAAGGTGCAACCATGTTTTTAAAGATAAATGTAAGGCCTGATTATCACCAATTGAAGATCAAGCAAGAGGACATTCCCAAGCCTGCTTTCCACACCTGTTATGGAAATTATGAGTTCTTAGTGATGTCTTTTAGGTTGACTAATGCTCCTGCCGCCTTTATGGATTTGATGAATAGAGTGTTCAAACTATACTTTGAACCAATTTGTGATCATCTTCATTGATGACATTCTTGTGTACTCCAAGAGTACAAAGGAACATGAGTCACACTTGAGTGTTATATTGCAAACATTGAGAGATCACAAGTTGTTCGCTAAATTTAGTAAGTGTGAATTTTGGTTAGAAAAAGTGGTATTCTTGGGCCACGTAATTTCTAAGGATGGGATTTGTGTTGACCTAAAGAAGATTGACTGAGTTGTAGACTTGCCAAGACCAACCAATGTGACCAAGATCCGCAGTTTCTTGGGTTTGACTTATTACTATCGAAGGTTTGTGGAAGATTTCTCGAAGATCGCAGGACAGTTAACCAAGCTAACTCAAAAATATACAAAGTTTGAGTTGAATGACGATTATAAGAAGAGTTTTCAAGAACTAAATGACCGACTTGTTTCTACTCCAGTCCTTACACTACTATCTAACACAAGTGGTTCTATTATGTATAGTGATGATTCACGGAAGGGCCTAGGCCATGTACTTATACAGAATGAGAAGGTAATGTTGTATGATTCGAGACAGTTTAAGCCACATGAATTGAATTATCTCACTCATGACTTAGAGTTGGCAGTAATAGTTTTTACATTAAAGATCTAGAGACACTATTTGTATGATGAGACTTGCGAGATATTCATGGATCATAAAAGTCTTAAATACATATTTTCTTAAAAAGAGTTGAATCTAAGACAAAAGAGATGGATGAAACTGATCAAGGACTATGATTGCATGATTAACTACCACCTAGGAAAGGCTAACGTGGTAACCGATGCCTTAAGTAAGAAGTCATCAAACTCATTTGCTTGCCTCAGAGTTTGGATGACCACCTTGTTCCATGAATCAAAAGATTTGAATGTTGAATTAAATGTGAATACATTGTAAACATTCTTTACACATTTGAGGGAGTAGCTTACCCTAATCCTGTGAAGATAACCTAGAGTAGCGATCTGTTGTTAATGAAGAATGTGAAGGCAGTGTAGAAGGGTGATCGAATTGATTTTTCCATTCATATTGATGGTACTTTGAGGTTTAAGAATCATCTATGTGTTCCAAGCAATGACAAACTGAAAATAGAATGATTCTTGAAGAAGCTCATGGAGGGGCCTAAGCAGTTCACCCTGGTTGCACCAAGATATACAAGGGCTTAAAAGAAATATATTGGTGGAATAATATGAAGCATGAGACATCTAATTTTGTTTCTAGGTGTCTAACGTGTCAGCATGTTAAGGCTAAACGTCAAAAGCCTACAAGTTCACTTCAACCACTTGAAATTTTAGAATGAAAGTGGGAACATATTTCCATGGATTTTGTAGTGGGTTTACCTAAAATAGGTAAAGGCTATGACTCCATTTGGGTTATTATCAATTGATTGACGAAGTCTGTACATTTCTTACCTATTTGGATATCATACTCACTAGATAGGTTAGCCAAGTTATATATTGATAAGATAGTGTGATTGCATGGAGTTCTGGCTAGTATTGTTTCCGACTGAGGCCCATGGTTTACCTCTCATTTTTGGGGTAGCCTACAGGAAGTAATGGATACCAAACAAAATTTCAGTACTGCATTCTATCCCCAAACCAATGGGTAATCGAAAATAACTATTTAAAAACTTGAGGACATGTTATGAGCCTATGTGATTAACTTCAAGGGAAGTTGGGATACTCACTTGCCATTAGTCGAGTTTGCCTACAACAATAGTTATTAGGAAAGTATTCGAATGGAGCCTTTTGAAGCCCTTTATGGAAGAAGATGCCGATCACCAATATGTTGTAGTAAAGTTAGGGAGAAGCAACTGCTTGGACATGAGCACCATGGAGAAAATCCTAATTATTCATGATCAATTACAAATTGCCCAGAGCACAAAAGGACTACGCCGACAAGAAAAGATGGAAACTCGAATTCAAAGTTGGTGATCATGTATTCCTAAAGGTATTGCCATCTAAAGGAGTAACTAGGTTTAGCTTTACGATTCATTGGCCCATTTGAAGTATTGAAGAAGGTGGGAGAGGTAGTTTATGGTTTGGCTCTACCATCGAAATTGTCTTATGTCTATAGAGTATTCCACGTGTCAATGCTAAGAAAATACATGTGTGACCCTTCTCATGTGTTGGAATACATTCCATTGGACATCAAGGAAGATCTATTGTATGATGAACAACCCATTACGATCCTTGACTGGAAGGAATAAGTGTTGTGCTCTAAGATTGTATCATATGTGAAAGTTCTTTGGCGCAACCACACTTTGGAAGAGGCTATGTAGGAAGGCAAAGATGAGATGAAAGCCAAATATCCACAATTGTTTCACACCTAAGGTAAGTACAAATTCATGGACTAAATTTTTATAAGGGAGGAGGATGTAACACTATACACATACATCACGTAGTGTAAATGTGGTATCTAATTTACATGTTAAATTAACCCAACTCGAAGACCTTAGAGGAGCTTAGTGAATCATTGGAGGCCTTGGGTGAATACCCAATAGACATTGAAAACCCTGAGAAACCTTAAAGAAACAAGTTGATCCAATACACTGACCTGGGTCACCTCGAGCACTCACATAAGAATAATCTTTGCGAATTAATGGTAAATTCCACTCATGGAATATTTTTTTATTTGGAAACCATGAGAGCCTTACTTTAATTTGATTATTTCTATGATTGTAAGTGATTTTCATGTGAGTTAAATACTATTTTCTTCACCCATGATAAATTTCATTAAGGAATTCATGTTATCTATTAAAATCAAATGTGATTTGTTATAAAAATTGAATCTAAGTATGTTTTAATCTCATGATTCTTTCTATTGATAGATACGTGAAGTTTTCCTTTGAAATCCACATGTTAGATATGTAATTAGCATGAATCTAAGCTTGAATTGATGATAATCCCCATGAAATTAACTACTATGGGATATAATATGATTGATCTAAGTGAATCTTGTTAAAATGCCATAAGAAAATGGGAAGTCCCTTATACAAACATGAAAATTGAGCATAAGAAAATAAATTTGAATGAAACTAAGTATGATTGAAACTTTGATTCCACGTATAGACTATAAAATACAAACAAATGATTGTAATTTTGATTCCTTTGAACAAATCAAAGATCTCATGATATGAAAGATCATAAAACTACGAATTCTAGAAAATTACTTGAAGTATTGATCATATATGATTTATATAAATGAATTATGAATAATTGAATATGAAATATGAATGTATTATGATAGAAACTTATTAAAGCATAAAACCTTCTTTTATATGTCATGAGAGCCCCATTTATAGACTATTGATATCCTTTGATAAGTCACAATTGTCCATTGAACTTTGAAATGTTATTATACCTTTGAACATCAAACCCTCTTTGGGCTTATTTGAATTATTGAACCTTCTGAAAATGTTTGAATTGTTTGCGACCTTTCATTGGATCGCAACAATGGAATATTGTTCTTGAACCTGTCATTGGGTTGCAATGATGGTATTGTTATATAAGACCTCCCATTGGATTGCAACAAGGTAGAATATGTATTTGATACCTACCATTGGGTCGCAACAATGGTATAATATAAAGGAACCCACTAGTAATCTATATAAAAGACCTTCCATTGGGTCGCAACAATGAATATAATATGATTTTTGGGACCTACCATTGGGTCACAACAATGGTAAAGTTATTTGAAACCTTTCATTGGGTCGCAACAATAAAGATTGTTATTCGAAAACTACTTTGAATTCTTTGAAACCTTTGATTATTGTTTTGGGATCTCCCATTGGGTCGCAACAATGGAGAATGTCATCTGACTACTGCATTAACTTTGAAACTATTAGGTATTTTTGTATTGTCAATGACCATTCCAAAACAAGTGTAAAGAGTGTACATGTAGTTTGGTCATGTAGTAGGACTTTGCATATATTTTGTATATCTATGTAAGTCCAAATATAAAGTCCAAGAAAATGTTAAGAAGATGGACTCAAAAGTTAGAATAATCATAAGACAAAGAAACTTAAGCCTATGTTAAAGAATCACAAGTCTCAAGAGCAAGTTACTTCTAGAAAACTAATTCCTATAATTTACAGGTAAAATCATAAAAATGTTGGTAAGTGGTAATGGGGTGTTTGGGTATGGACCTAACCTTAAGTAGATTTAAAATGACTTAAAAATGGATCACCAAAACCTAAAAAATGTTTTATAAAGATTGGACTAATCATAAACCAAATTGATAAAAATGTGTTAAAAAAGAAAAATGGTCCAACTTAAAATGGCCATAACTTTTGATCCATATCTCCAGTCGGGGGGTCATAAGTACTCAAAACGAGCAACTTGATGAGCTCTTTTTAAAAATGAAAATATCTCTTATTAAAGATATTCATGATGGCTAGTTATTTGACCGTTTTAATAGATCCGTTAGAGGATCCCTTGGGATAGTTTTTCAAATCTACAAGTAGGGGAATAAGCTTCATTGGTTTGTACAATACATGTGAATGATTCTATAGTTACATCATGGTGAATTCAAGCCAAAAGAGTAAGAGAAAGTGTCTATGAGGTAAATTAGCTTGTCTTCTGACCCTGAGTGATTTCCATATAGTTAAACCTCTACCAAGGTCTTAAGAGAGCTAACAAAAGCATTTAGTTACATCATTTAGAAGAAAAAAAATAGTGATTTTACAAGTCAAATTAGTCTATGCAAGAAACAACTCGAAGAAAGAAGTTCTACACGTCAACATGTTCGCAGTCTTCGCTAGAGTTATCAGAGGTGGATTCTCACCACACTTGTCAGAGTCAAGTTCACTATAGTCCATTAGAGTCATTGGATGGAGTGTGCTTATCAGAGTCATTGGCAGTAGACTTACAAGGGTATGAATTCTCTAAAACTTGAAAATAAATCTTTAGGTTTATTAATTTTCTTATAATAGTTTAGAATAATTATTAATAAAAATTAAATAGGCTCAGGAGAGTTGGTTAGATAGTGGACGTAGGCTTGGAGTGCTAAACCACTTTAAATCTAGGTGTTGAGATTTGTCACTGTGATCTTTGTGTGATCTGTGCTTATTGCCTACTCTTATTTATTTATTTTACTTGTTCAATTTTCATTCAAAGCTTAATTAATCTAAAAGTAAATCAAATAAGGGTTTAAATAGTTAAAAGAATTTTAAATAAGTGTAGATCCTATTCACCCCCTCTAAGATCTTTGGATCACACTATTTCAGGAATTACAAAAACCCCATAGATTATTGTTTTGGGTACCATTGGGTCACAAAAATATAAGTTATTGATAATGACTTGGGCTAGTACCTTTTCTTCATTTGAACTTATTAGACCTCATTAAACATATTTTTGGGACCTCTTATTGGGTCGTAACAATGAAAAACAACGATTGAATCTTCGATATTGAAATGATATAAACTAAAAATTAAGACGTTGATCAAGTTTATGAGTAAATTGACCATGTGATATGAATGTAATTAAATCTTTATGATAAGTGAACCATTGATAAGAATAATGGGAATGATTCTGAAAATTAATGTATTGACTAATCTTGAATTAGAAAGACGAATCACTTATCATTACAATGTGACTTGTACACTTTTGCTGTCCATGGTATAAAATATGATTGTTGGCCTATTTAATTGCCTCAACGAACTAATATATTATTGTCTCCTATAGTTTAAGCTTTATATTGTTATCCATGTTTATGTTACATAAGATAAACCTATGTACAAGCTATATTTGCTATCTTTCGGATATTATTTGTATTTATACTTATTGAACCCGTCAAGTTTACCCCAATTGACATAGGTTATGATGATGTATGATAGACAGGATATGACAGACTAGTACATGTTAATGGCTGATCATGTATAGAGGAGTCTATGTTGGGGTGAAGTCTGATGTAAGCCGAAGGTGAGAGGAACTAAAAGAGTGAGTTACACTGGTGCTAGATCACACATCAAGTGATGCAGACTACAAAAACCATAAACTATAAAGTTGTTGGTTCAATCTTAGATCAATTTAGGATTGATCCCAGATTAAGCCAGGCACCCAATTCAATCCTGGATTGATTCAGGATTAAGCCATCGTGATGAGTAAAAAATAAAAAGTTGCATGGACAGTAAGGAAATCTAGGTTTCATGGTGGAATCAACTTGTATGATCTGTATAAGGTCTCTATTACTTTTTAGGGTTATTGAGATGTCACTCATAGGGTTTACAAAGGTTTAAAAAGATTACCTTTCTTGAACATTAAAATTAGTAAAGTTCATTGATCAATCACATATCTAAATATGTTTTCCCATGACCACCATATAAATCTTTGAGATCTAATCTTAAAAGAAGATTAAGAAGAATACTTCAATGATTTAACCGGACACAAGAATCTAATCCGACTTGGTCTCTAAAGTATCCACACTTGCTCTAGAAATCTCTATGCTTTTCCTACTTCCAGAAAAGTTACAAGACCCTATCTAAATGTTGGTACCTCTATATATAAAATATTTGAGAAGCTAAAGTAACCCTAGGGGTGTAGGATTCTTA
>JAOXJP010137255.1:0-27450 GCA_025762735.1 Platanus orientalis | reverse complement strand
CCTCATAACACAGTTTCAAACAAACATTTGTATTTTGATAAATAAGTTAAAGCTTTATAGACTTAAAAATAAATAAATAAAAGAGCAACGGGTGAACATCATGCACAAAACACATGTAAGCCAGTCAGTGTATGTGTATGATCAGTATAAAGATTTACTGAATGAAGTTTTGATAGAGATGGAATGTAGAGAAGAAATCTACAGAGATATCTAGTCTAAAGAACAAAGTTATTCGCCACATTAATAAGTCCCACATGATGACAGTTTATCATGACATACTTCTGTAAAAATAAGAAACCGATTAAGCTTCCTTTATCAATCTATTTCAATGAAATGCAATACTCAGAAATTTGGAAGGACAAAATACTTCAGGCAGGTTCAACTATAAAAGAACATGATCGGTAAATTTACCTGTGCTTTCTGTAGTGAAGAAACTTGGCAACAAACGGCTGAACTACAATTCAAGCTCAGGTTAAGCAGATTTCTTCATAAATTTGGGTCTAAGGCATACATCAAACGCTTCCCATCAATTATAAGGGCCAATTTGGCTCCAGATACAGTATGCAGATAATGTTGTGCTTCCTCTAGGCATTTTCTTAGCTCCTACTTCACAGTGTCTTTGATAAAACGTACAATCTCCATAAGGTCATCCTGATCACAAATTTAAGAAGACAATTTTAATTAGAAAAATGATTGTAATAAAGCAAATTTTCTCTTACATAGATGTAACACTAGTACAAGCTTAGAAATTCTACTTACCCTACTTTCAACCTCTCTAATTGCATTGATTTCTGAACTGATGATGAACTGCTTCATGTCATTGTCAATTAAACTACATGTTATAGCAACAGAAATGGAGAATAAACTAAGAAATTTCCTGTAGTGACTTGGAAGCAACACACTTGGTGAGACGAACAAATGATATTACAAACACCGCATAATTATGGATTCACCATAGGCTATATTTATTGTTGTTTCCATCTTGTCACCTATTAGCACCCAAATCTTGATTCCAACTCTAAATAGAGTATCTATACAAGCTGAACTCCATCTTAAAGTTTGTCTTCAATAATAGTGCTGCCAATCAAAATAAGATCATTTTCTATGAGATCAGACACCTACAGAAGTTCATATTAAATACAAATGGGAAAGATTATTGCACAGGTTAAGAAAAAAAGGAATTAACATATAGTGATTCCAGATACTAGAAAAAAAACCCAATAGATTTTAAAGCACAGTCTTGATAATACACAATACAAAATAATAGTCTGATGTTCCAAATAGAAAAAAAATTAATGAATTAGATAATACACAATACAAAATAATACGTTGATGTTCCAGAAAATGATGATCCTAGTATTGAGAGACTACTAGACTCAAATCTACTTTGGAATTAGTGTCTTCCTACCTTTCAAATTTCGGGGTAGGGGGGAGTCTGCTCCTTTTTTTCTTCAAATTGAGCTGACTTAACTAAAACTTACAAATGAGTTTGCAAGAAAGATTAAAGAAGACTCTAAACAATAGAGACCTTTTTAAAGGCTGTGATAATTTGATTAAATGGAAAATAAGCAGCAAAACATGCATTAGTTATTGTTCTGCACTGTAAACTGTCAGTGATTTTTACTGTAAGAGTTGGAAGGACTATGGAGTCTCTAGTGTCACTTGTATATTTCCCTCAATCAGCTAATAAAATTTCCTCAATTGTTCAAGGTTTTTCATAAGGGTTATTTTGATAAATTATTCTTGTTTTTTCCTTTCATTCTCTTTTAGACCATTAGAAACCAGACCTAATACCTATACAGTATGATAGACTTTTCAAACCTGATCATTACTAATTTAGATTCCAAAGCAAACTTCTCTTCTAAAGACTATTGTAGTTTTCGATTGAGTAGAGATTTAGCTACTTCAAGTTCAACAACAACCTATTCCTTGTCATGGTTTATGCTAGTCTCATACTCCCGCTATTTAGCTTTAGACCGAGCCAAATATTCAAGTAACTTATCTCTCTCTTTTTCAATAGCCTCAAAACTGGCTCAGGTCTGAGACAAAGCAGTTATAGTTTACAAGAGTTCATCTCCATTTATCGCCAAGACTTTGCTTTCCCCTGATGGAAAATGGAGCGAAATCGCGAAAATGTAGGAAGAGGGAAAAGGGATAATGCGGGTAAAAAAAATGACTAGAGTATAAAATGCTGGCTATGTTGTTTTTGCGGGTGGAGTATAGCCAACATTTTAAAAACGCTTGTTATATTGATTTTGCGGGTAAAGTATAGCTAACATTTTAAAAACACTGTATAAACCAATATAAATAGCATTTTCAACAAAACATTGTCTTTATATATTTACACAGTATTTTAAAAATACTGCTTATTCTATTTACCGCATTTCCCAGCATTTTCTTATAAAAATGTTGTATAAAATTACACCTTTGACAGCATTTATACAAAAACATTATCTAAAACATGCTGTAAAAAATCTTTTTTGTTGTAGTGAGGGGTTGGTAGAAAAGGATCATCGAACATCAAATCAAATCTTATCTTTTTATATTCCCTATTAAGTATGAGTAGGGGTAGAGATAAAGTAGTAATTGCATTAATTATAAGGAGTTCCAAGGTTTTTTTGTATCGTTGATGAAACGTCTTCTAGGAGTAATCGTAGAATTAACAAAAAGAGGTTTGTAAGTATACGAATTTACTCTTATTATTATTATTTTCATTTTATGTATTTGTCAATTGCTTTTATATTCTTTGTTTGCAAAAGTCCTCTTAATTGAGGCCCAAACAGAACCCACTTTAACAATACGGTTCACTTAAACTCATGTCAAGGTGAAAAAACCACCAACAATGAAGGAGAGCAAATTTGGGTGAACCAGATCTTTTCCTTATTTTTGATGTGGCAAACCCCATACACACTTGTCAACCTATAGTGTGCTTTTAAGGACAAACAAATAATTTTTCATCATAGAACATTTGTTTCATTTTGCGAGACACCTTTTGTAAGGCTATCATTTCATGCATCAATTAGTACAAGCATGATATCTCTTCTTTTAGTCCAAGAATGATTCAAACCACCTAGGTATAATATGCGAATTTTCTAATTTGTATCTTAATTACATGGTTAAAATCATCTCCTCCCTGACATAATTCACACCAATATGAATCAGCCCACAACACATGCCTAGCAAAGGGTATTTTAATAAATACATGTGTTACTATAATATCCTTCTTTGACCCTTATGTATTTTTTGAGATACCCTTTATGAGGAATTGTGTCACGCACTCATTCGGTCACGCAATGATTGGTACGTGCACTCTAGTCTTATTGACCGAGAGTCAGGGAAGGATGATGAAGCGAAGCGGGTATCATGATCGGATTCTTTTTTTTCACACTTGACTTCTTAATTATCCTTGCCTTTCATGGCTAATCTAACTAGTGGTTCATCATCGAGAACTCTTTACCTATGGAGGATGAGACCGACGATCTGTTGTTGTATATTGATTCACTTCCTAGTGTGTGAATAACCAAGTTGGCTTTTCGTGGGAGGCCGAAAATAGGAAGCTAATGAGAGATGTTGAAAAGTATAACATCAAGGAGTCAAAGTAGCTTGACATTTAGCGAGAACTTCTCCGATGGGTCGATAGAAGAAGAAAAGTGGAACCTCCATTTGTACTCGGCAATCATGATCCTATTGGAGTAAAATGGGCCTTCCGTCAGTTATTGGTAGTTATGACCTTAGGAGATTTCGACATTGGTATAATTTACTACGTACGGCATTTCATTGGGCGTCGGCAACATGACCTTCAATAATCTATACTTGAGTGTCACGCTTAATGCCTTAGCGGAGCTATCTAGGCATCGTTGATCACTTTCTTAATAGATGGAGACTATCAAATCAACCTATTTAAGCATGGAATAAAATCAAGTAAGAGAGTAGACGCCTCATGCTTAGGTGGCTGAGGCATAAGTTCCCTTTAGGATGGCAAGGGGTTGAATCCTCTTATTATGGGACACCTGCTTTATTTGTCTTGTTGCATTATGGACTGTTGTCTATGATCCTGTGTGGAAAAATAAATTAAGAGAGATGAATCACTAATCAAGTGAGTGATATAATTTGAATATAGAAGAGGGAACTATGTTTAATTGAAAATGTAAGAGAGGGAGATAAAGGGAGAGAGAAAATATTGGAAGAGAAGTAGTAGGGTGAGAGAATGTAGGGTTTAAGGGAAGAGAGTGGAGAAAATTAGGAAGAAGTTGAGAGAAATTTTGGGAATTGATAGAGAAGAAAAGAGAGGAAAACGTGAGGTGGGGTTATCCATGTGGCATCATCTTAAAAAATATTAAATTTCAAATAAGAAACATAGAGGGGTGCCACTTAGGCAACCCTTTGCTTTAGTATATATATATTGAATAGGAGAAGTTCGAGGTTGCTTGTGTTTAGAATCATAAGTAACGTATAGAGTAGAATTTGCATCTTCATGGGCGATGGGTTACGGAAAGGAATTGCAAATAGGAGAATGATTGTTTATGATGACACATACCTTTGTAGGGAGGCCATTGATTAATCTGTTTTTGAATTTGGTGTCTTTTTTGTGGAGTTGGTGTCCCTTAGCATGTGCATGACATTTAACATGTTGTTGATATATACATTAAAAAATTTTCCAACATGGGTGAGGATCTTGGCGATATCGATGGTGTGGCAAGCGCTCATGTTGGGTGGCATGTTCTATTAATCAAATCATAAAAACAAGAAGAATAAGAATGAAAGAGAAGATACAAAAAGATTTTACATGGTTCGGTTGTTTGCCTACATCCGCAGAAATAACATCTCCTATTTTCTTCATATCGATAATATACATACAATAGTCTCTTTATATAGCTCAATTTGTAAAATAAGGAAATAATTAAAATAGGAAAGAACATACTTTGCCGGCTTCCCAAGTCAACTCAGTGACTTAGCCGAGTCATGGGAATGACTCAGATGACTCCCATGACTCGGGCTAGTTTTGAATATATTTTTAAGAGATCGTATTTTTAATTTCTTAGAGTTTATAAAAAGCCTAAATTTTTTTTCTAGGTTAAACTGTTAGAAACAATTTTATTTGTGATTGTTTGTTACTTCCTTTTCCTTACATCATTTTGTTTTCAAACTTCAAAGTTTTAAGGAGACTCAAAATCTAGTCTCCATTGCCAAACCCTAGTTCGTTCAACATACATCACTTATTTGAAGAACAACTAAAGTAGTGGAGATTAAAGAATTGCATAGTACAACCTGTATATTAAAGAACAGGGAAGAAACTTTCAGGCATGTAGTATTCAAGCCCTCAAGGAGCATGTACAATTGGTTATCCCTTTTTCTAGTTCCTTTTGATGCCTCCTCTAGTCTTCTAACATTCAATAGTTTCATTGTGAAACAGTTTATACGGGAGCCATCCAACAACAACCAATGACGATCAATCCAAAGGTATTTTCTATTTATTATTTATTTTTTCATTTTTTTTGGCGATTTTGCACCCATTACCCAACCCAACAATGTTCTTCTACTCTGTAATCTATGGTTTCAATTCTTCTTCTTCTTTTTTTTCAATCTCTATCTTCTACTCCAACCATCCGAGGAAAACTTCTAGAGTTATATTCTTATTCTTTATTTTTTTTATTTTTTCTTAATATATTATACGGCTCTTCTTTAACAATTATTAAATATTAATTATTATACTTCTTTTTTCTCATTTTCTTTAACTTCAATGATGGTCTTTATATTTCTATAGTTCTGCTCATTTTTTTTACTTCAACACTACGACAAAAAACACCTTTTGGAGCATTTAAAAAACGCTTCCTATAGTTATAGAGAGCATTTAACGTTCTTCAAATGCTCTTTTGACGTGCGTAGTGAAAGTCGCGGACTTTAGGAAACGTTTTAAATTTGTACCCCTAATGTCCGTGACAGATCCTATTAGAGAAAGAGAGAGAAATAATAATAAGTGGGTCTTAAAGTTCAACTTCAAATACATAGATTGAAAGAAAAACACAAACACAATAGTAGTTTGCCATATGGGAAAAGATAACATTACAACATCATTGCATGATTTTAGAATCAATCATTCAAATACCCAAGTCCGTTTTGAAGACCATAATCGCTTGAAATCAATAACAAAACATCACCCAATTTGAACAAAGTTTTGATGCTTCCAACAGTGTCATTCCCATTGTCTAAACTGTCAACTCCAACCATACTTACAACCAGTAAATATTCTGTTTTGTGAATAGTTAGGATGCTCAACATCTGTGAACAATTGTTGTTTAGCGATCAGTATCCACTTCTCCGCATCATCAACCTTTGCCCAACTGACCAGTTCGTGTAAGTCACATGACCTGAACGAATTAATCTCAATGAATGGTTTGCAGCTCACCTCCTAAGGATAATTAGTGCCCAGCATTGCTAGATTTAGGAAAACTGTGGTCAAGTTTGGAGAAGAGGCACCAATTGTGGTCTCGAATTCATTTGCTAGGTGAAGCTTGGTGATGTGCTCTTCTTTGCCTTTGTGAAACACTCTACATAGCACCCAGTCTTCTTGTCAATGAATTCAGTTCTAACCATATTAGCATAGACACAAGCAGTATAAAATTGGTTATGTATGTTCCCAAATAATGATGCAAGGCTGGACAAACAAAAAATAGATATAAGATTTTCATTGAGAGCAACACCATTGAAATGATGGACAGCAATGGCATTTAATTATCTCTTGGAATCACAGGAAGATTTTCATTGAATCTCAGTGGCCTTTAGTTGCTACAGCAGGTTCGAAATGAGAGTTTCATCTTTGCATGGTTGTCCAATACTAACCAAGATCAGTCAATAGATGATAAGTTGAATGTAACCCAGACCCGATCCAATGATACCATACCAATAATCTGCACAATGGACTTAATTATGATTGTATTATCACTCAAATAAAACCTTTAAACTAGTTCTATGTTCAACTGCATCTATTTTGGATCTTATATACTACCGCCACTCAGCAAATCCCTCCAATAAACCTTTAAACCATTCAGAAGTTTTATGTTCAACTGGATTGCCATGTGGATCAACTAAGAAAAATGTGAACAGAAACCGCTCAATATATATATATATATATATAGAGAGAGAGAGAGAGAGAGAGAGAGAGAGAGTCGAAATAAAAGATGGTTTCCAATGGGACTTAAAGTGTGGCCAGTGCACCCTTTTGTTGTTTGAATTTCCCTCTTGTTTATAATTGAATTACTATTCCCTGAAAACTTTAGACTAAAAATAATACTTCGTCAGTTAGATTCAATGACAGACACTCTCATCCAAATAACCCTTCTTTCCTTTCTTTACCACCTTTTAACTCTTAACCCATAGTAACAATACACCAACAGATAATTAGTATCAATTTGTGCTGGCGGGTTTACTAGATGAACTCATAGCAAGGGAAACCAAGGTGTAATGATCCAGTCCAACCTGGTTTGATATTGAAAATGATTCTATGTTTATATATTTTAAAATTGAGGGAGAGTGGCTCCATGTTGTGATGCCTAGAACTGGACGATATCAAGCCAAGTTGGATCGGATCATTACATTTGGTATTAGAACCGAATCAGGTTTGTAGTGTGCACAAGGGGACGTGCCTACATTTCCTAACAGGAAAAGGATCTGATGCTAATATGTAAGTACAACTTTACTTCTCTAACGTGTTTCAAAATCAGGAAGGAGGGGGAGAATGGCTTCATATTTGAATGCCCAGAACAGGACAATATCAAACTAGGTCAGGCCAGGTCATTACACAAGGAATCTTACACATGATAAATTATCCAGTTGATTGATCACATAGAAATGATAATATCAATACTAATAAACAACAACTATTTGTATTGTATATAAGCTAGTAAAAAGTCTAAATAAATAATAACCATCTTAATGGTGAACCTTGAAGGATTAGTATTTGTTTTTTATAAAGTTGAAGGATTAGTAAAAAGAGGGGAAATCCCAATATGTTGTGAGCCATACAATTGACATAGAGGGGGGACCTAGACATGTGGTCAAGCCAAAGGGTCCCTTATCTTGAATGGACGGTCATCTAGATTGGCCATATCATTCCTTCATGTGGCAACTTTTTCAATCCGAAGATGTATCACTCTTTCTATGAGAGAGGTCTTGGGATTGAATCCTCTTACACAGCATTTTTTCGCTCTTCTCCCACCTGCAGTGTTGGTTCTGCTATGATTTGACTATTGACATGTCTAAGTGGTCCTCAAAATAATAATTAAATATTATTAAAATGTTATGATTGAAATAATTGCTAATAATGACCTTTCTTTGAAATTTACTAACACAACATACTAGTCCCAAGAATTGCACCATTATAACGCCATCATGAAAACTTATAACTGCGGCTGGTAAAAATCTTGTACAAGTAAAAAGTTAAATATTTGTGATACATAGGAAAGCTAATTATGTGTACGTGTCTTGTTGCAAAGTGGCTTAGTTTGGGCTACTAAAACCATGGAAATGTGGCCCACCCTTGGTGAATTCACACCCTAAAAATCAACCTAATCAATAAAATCAAGACATTTTTTCTTTTCTGTAAGGATCATTCTCCAAATTCAAAACACTTTCTTTTTAAATTATCAACAATGTGGAAGGATGTTGTAGCCGTTCATCAAACAGGTAACTATCGAAATTGTCTACAAGTTAAATATCCCATTTTAGCCTTTTATCATACTGTGTATTGGACTTTCTTGTAATGCCCAATCATTAAAGTTTGGAAACTTCATAAGGAATAAAAAAAACGTATTACATCAACATTCATATGGACCTCCACCTTGTCCTACAAAACAATCGAGTAACCACGAAAGAGAAGGCCTAATCATTGTGATTTGGATCGTTCATTTGGTGTCCCACATGTAAGGTATGTAAATATAGACCTCATGGCCTTATGTGAAACCTAGGCTCAAATGGTTTATTTTTCCAAAGAAAAACAATAAGAGAGGAAAACAAAAAGTAACTGTTGAAATGTTTAATGGAAATGCTAACCCTGTGTCATTAATGATTCGTTACCCTATAAAGCATTAGTGGTGTTGTTGTATAGAAACCCTAGATTTAGAGTTGGTGTGCAAATAAAATGGAAGAAAGAAAATAACAAAAACACCACAAAATACATAGACAATTTACATAATTCCTCTTAAAGCCTACATGCACGGACAAAAATAATAAGAATTTCACTACTAATAAAGACAAGTTATAGTTAAGATGCGACGGCTCTATTCTTAAGAAAACTCTTTTAAAATCCATAGAAAACCCTACTCCCATGCCAGTTGGATTGGATTGGATTGGATCCCAAAACGGGTCAAAAATTCCAACCGTAATCATGTCATTCTTGTTACTCTCAAGATCACACAACCGAGTTACACATCGATCGAATTGAATTCGCCACACCTTCACAACAGGTGTTTTCATAAATACACGGGGTGCTTTAACAACCAATATTCAAGGTGCATTTTTATTTTGGGTAAACTCAAGGTGCTTTGTAAATTACACATCCTATGTATTTTACAGAAAAATCCTTGCAGCCTTGTTGTTTATTTATTGGGTTTTTGGCCAAATCAGTTCAAACTTTTGGCAAAATTGTCAAATAATGAGGTAAAACAAATTATTTGCAAATTTGGTGTTTAGTGAAAGTTAATTACTTTTTAGCCTTAAATTGGTTATACGATATAATAGGAAACCAAATCCTACATTCTATATCTTTCTCTTGTCATCTCTTTCTCCTCACTTCTAAGTCCACCTTCCTGCCTCATTCCAAAGGTTTTTCAGCAAAATGCTAAAAACCCAATATCAACATAACATGTATTAATTTTTCCCTTATGAACCTAAGTCCCAATTTTAACGTCTTTCTTTCTCTCTGATATGTATGAACCTAAGTAGTTAATGTCTTTCTCTTTCTCTCTAAAAGTCCACTCTGCCACAAAGGGAAGGGAAGATCAATTCAATTCAACAGAAGAAGGTATCAACTTCCCATTGATCTTTCTTTTCAATCTGATTTCTCTTTCCCCATGACTGGAATCTAACTATATCTTGGTGTGGTAGTAAGAAAATTTTATTAAAGGTTAATCAAAAACAAATTTCTAGAATGAAATTGTGATGTTTCACCTTGGTTCACAGCCTAAGATCATATACTAACCCTACTGGATGAAAGAAGTAGTTTTAGTGGATTTCTACCAACAATTTCTAATTTGGAACCAAGAAACTAGAAAATGTCACCAATTTATGAAATAATGTTCTTGGTTGTTTTTGAGGAAGAGAAACAAAATGTAGGAAACAAGAAACAGGTTCTAATGGTTTTTCTAATATACCACCATTGTTTTGGAGAGAAACAGCCTCAACACCAACTACTAAAAGTTACAATATATACCAAAGTATTTATTATTATTACTATTATTATTTTGGAGGATAGGATGATGAAGAATTGTCCTTAAAGAATAGATGAATCTGTATATAAGGTTTTATTCTTTGAGATGGGTTCTTGCAATTCTTCTCAAAAGCCATAGTTGCATCTCACTTGGTTTTGAACTCTGAAAATCATAGTCTTATTGCCTTGAGAGCTTGGGAAGACCAACATTGGCAAATTTGCATGACAGTACATCACCATGTAATGACAAATGAAACAAATAACAAAGAAAAAATAGAATTCAAGCATAACGAAAAGAACACAAGTGAGAAGCTATCAATATTAGGAAATCAATAAATAGAAAATAGAAAAGAGATTCTGAGTGAGAGATTCGATAATATGGGTTAAGGGTATAAGAGGAAACATTCAAATCCTTTAACAATTAACTACCTCTCTTTTTCCAATTTAACCTCTTAAAAAACCGATTTGACAAATAATTTTTTTACCTCATTATTTGGTGATTTTGCCAAAATTTTGAACTGTTTTGGCAAAAATCCCTTATTTATTTTAATGTATTTTGGTAAGAAGCCTTGTTGTTTAGTTAGTCCTACTATTTGTAAGTCTTGACTATGAATCTCTCGTCATTTTATGCTTTGCTCTTTTTTATACTTAAGATTTATTATTTCTTCTTCTTCTTTATTTTTTGTGTGTGTTGATAAGATGCTGATTATTCTTTAAAGTTTATGGTACACCTGCTTTTCTAGTCCCACAAGGATTAGCAATGTGGATCCTATTCTCCAATTCCACAAAACTTAATAAATTTTTAAATAAAAAAATATTTTTGAAAATCCTAAAGTACCCTACTACCCTTCCCTTTGTTTAGCCATGGAATGCCCTAACTAGGGATGCAAATAAACCGAATATATATGATCCAAATGCTATCAAATATATATTTTCATTTACAATCGGATATTTTTTAAATGAACGGATATTTAATTGAATCGGACATACATGGGTTCATATCCGTATATGTTAAGTTAGCTGAATATGGGATATATCCAATTAAAATTTTCATTATGTTAGGTTTTTATCTTTGTAATTGTTAGGTTAGGGTTAATGTTAAAAATATTTATATATTCTACAATAAACAACAATATTATTTATAAAGTAACATAACCTACAATATATATGGTGAATCAGCAGGAATTTTCTGTTGAGTTCAACCACACCGTACGTGACATGTACTTGTAAGGAAAAGGATGAAAAAAATCGGATTTTTTTTTTAAATAAATGAATTATTTAATCAAATAAGATACATATAGGTTCATATTCTCTTTAAACGAACACAATAATGAGCCAAATACTAATAATCGGATATTTGCATCCCTAATTGGCCCCTAACCCCTTTCACGCCTTCTTTCTTCCCTGGCCCAAAGCCTTCTTCTCCAATGTTCTCCCGACACTCAAACCTTCTTCCCCATCAATGCTACTCGGACGACCTCCATTGATTTTGACGAAGTTATATTTTGCGTACCCATTTGCTCTGACGAGCCTCTCTACCATGAGAAAACGCTAGAAAATAATGAAAGAATATAATGCCTCCTCCCAAATCAATAAAAACTGTTAGGTATATATGTCTTTAACCTTTGAAATTGTCGTCTTTTAAAATATAGAAACCCCACAACTGTTATCCTAACAATACCTGCAAACAAGAAAAACGATCTTCTTCCCCATATTGATCTTCCTATTGGGCATCTTCGATGACTTCGATTGCATCAAGTATCTGGGTGTTGCTCATAATAATGAGACTAATTAATGATCCTCTTTTAGTATCATTCCTATATTATACTGTTTCTAAAATCATTGCTCGATGCCGGAGGCAGTTTATGAGTTGTGTCCACTTCCTCCAGTACCGTTTGCTTTCTAGTACTTGCTACTGGAGCGGTTACCACTGATGAGTCTAAGAACAAGGTGGTCGTATCCCACTTCTATGTATCTTTCCTGGGAAACGGAATCTCACATTCGTGTCCCTTATCACCAAATTCATAATTTATGGGACACGTGTCAATTGCTTAACTTGCAATCAACACGTGTCCATGTGTCTCTGGTGACTGAATTCAAATGCGTTGGAATCCATGTGTCGCTTTTTAAATTCAAAATTGTGGTAAACAATAACCTTCACTGTAAATCCATTGTAACTTGAACTCATCTCTTTACTATTCTAATACTAACAAATGCTTCCTTCACTGCATGTTCTTAATGATTTCAATGTATTCACCTGAAGCTACTTTTCTTTACCAATATACATACCATAGTGTCTCTCTAACAACTTTATCCTCTTCTTACTAGGAAGTCAGCAAATATCAAAGTAGAAATATTTCTTTTTCACTCTAATCTTCTACAGTTCTAGGACGATTTGAAACTGAAAGGTGCCTCAAGAGTTTTTATATCATGGGTCTGGGCAAATGTTGTCTTCCTTGGGCTTTATAGTACTGATGATATGAGCCCAAAGCAAAAACAGCATCCCCACCCCCCCACCCCTATCAAAAAATAAAAATAAAAAATAAAAAAAACGGTGAGAAGCTTAAACCAAGACAAGGGGAAACTACATGTCTTGGGACAAAACTTAATGGGGGCATTTCTTTCTATCCGATCTAGGTAACTATGTAGAGTACAACTTGGGACCCTATTTTTGGAGGGTTAGGAAAGGAAAAGAAGAAGAAAGAAGAAAAAGGAAAAAATAATAATAAAATAGGTACCTGTGAACATATACTGGTTCTCTTTAATTCACAGGCTTGGTGTATGTATCGTGAACGTCAATTAAGCTCATCTATATTTCCCAAAGCATGTCTCTAGTCTAGTCACACGACCAGACTTTGAATTCGACCAGTGATGAAGAAAGAGCACCGATTTGGCTTCTTACAAACAAAATTCTTTCAGAAAATCAGTTAGGGTCGAATTGGCATTTCTTCAATACTGAGTCTTGAATTGGTCAAAGGGAAGCCGTCTTCTTTCTTTCAAGGAGGACTTTTGTTGTTCAAAGGGGTCCATGAGGGACCCTACCTCACCTTCTTTTCCAAATTTCGGTGGGAAAGTTCGGTTTCCTCTCTAACTAAAAACTTAAAAAGTGTCTATGAGAGCCCAAAGGTCCCCTAAAATTAAAAAGTGTGCACTTAATTGGCCAACATACTCTGCATGGCACGTCATAAAAATTTGGTGTTGTTTTAAAACTCCCACCTATTTTGACCACTTGTCGCACGCTGAGTATGGCTGCCAATTAAGTGCACACTTTTTCTAACTATAGAAGATCAAAGCTAGAGAGAGAGAGGAATTTGGTAATTTTTTATCAGCTTATGCCCTACATATTGATGGTGAGTGATAGAATAAGTGACCACCTTTTTAAAAAAAGTCAGATGGCTTTGCACAGTCAGTCAAGTTGAAATTTTAAACAAGTAGGGATCTTAAATATGGGTCTCATCTGATATTTGCATACACATTGTCACATTGTATCTTAGGACTCCAGTTTGTGATTTAGATAAATCCGCAGCAGCCCTTGATACTGACATACATCGACATATACCAATATCGAAGACTAGGAAACTCTATATTTAGGCAGGAAGAACAAAAATTCTCTCCATTTTCTTTTCATTAATAAAGGCATTGCCCACTTCATTATTGCTGTTCACTATAAAATATTTTTATAAAATGAGAGGAGGAACACACAGTGAGAGGAAAGGGTAGTTTAGTTCCCGCTTTTATCGCCGATTTCACATTCCCGCGTTGAGCTACAGTTCCTTGGTTGGCCGTTAGTTAAGAGAGTGTGGATGGAGGTTGGGCCTCTCTAAGCTTTTGGTTTTTTGTGTTTTTGTCCAACCTTCCTTATCAGTTAGGGCCAAGAAAAAGGAGGGAAAAGAAGAAATTCCACAAAAGCCAGCAGAGCAAGCACTTGTTATAAGAAGCGAAGAATCGCTCAAACATCAGTCAGTCTACTCCTCCCTCTTCCTATTTCTCTTTCCCTCGGTAGTTACTTGTTTGAGTCCATTACAAGGGTAAGGCTATGGACCATCAACGCAGTCCTTGTCTTAGCTGGGCTTACCACTACCAAGGAAAGGTAAAAATCTCTTCTGGGTCACCTTCTTATGCCTGCATTTTGTATTCTTGTTAGGGAATGATGGGCTTTGTGAGTGTGGCATAAGAGAGCTTGGCTCTTCTCTTCTTTCTTCCTGTATTAGCTCATCTAATTTGAATTGGAGTAACGGATCTTGTTCTTTTTTGGTATTATAGAGCTTCTTCTTAATGGGTTGTGTTTATTTGTAATTGTACAGACCATGGAGGAGCTTAGGCTTTCTCTCTTGTACACCACTATGGAGCTAGAGACAACAAGGCTAGTAGCCCAAGAGGAGATAAGGAAGAAAGAAGACCAAGTGACCCGTCTCCAAGATCTCTTAAACAGAGCAAGCAGAGAGAGAGATGAGGCAGAAGACAGATGCCAAAGACTTCTAGTGGAGAAGCTCTTACTTCTACAACAACTCCAACAACCCCAGCAAACCACTCCCCTCTCTGGGGTCTCTAGCATTGAAGATGAAGCCAGAAGAGGAGGTGACTCCAATACTGGCATATCTTCCTCTGACTGCGAAGAAAGCATTGTATCATCTCCGGTGATGGAATCAATCCCACCACCACCGGCGGCAACAATGACTACAGAACAATTAGCACTAGAGAAGCCATTGCCGGAGAAAGGGAAGCTTTTGCAGGCAGTGATGAAAGCAGGGCCACTACTTCAGACGCTCCTTCTGGCCGGACCACTCCCTCAGTGGAGACACCCTCCTCCCCCACTTGACACCTTTGAGATCCCACCAGTTGCCATTACTTCATCACCACCACTGCTACCACCAACACCGCATCTCTTGCACCAAGACTCTGTTTTTAACATCAACGGTGACATCAATAATTGTGGCAGTATTCATACCAAGAAAAGAGGTTTGTTGGTCTGTGAAGGCTCTGGTTCTTCCACCAACACCAAGTATCAAAGAATTGGTCTCCATTGATTGCTAATCTTCACATTATACTCTACTTTACTGATCTCTTTCTGTTAGTATGAAAGCTTAACCAGAATGGAATGGGTATTGGGTATGCTTTTACCAAGGATTTGTACAGTAGTTTGTCTTGGGAAGGAAGGATCCTACGTTAACTTTAGTTTAGAGAAAGAGAGAGATAGAGAGGATTTGCGTGTGTGCTGGATTGAGAATTTGTCTCTCTTTTTCTTTTCTTACTTTGGCTTATTTTCTTTTCTTTTCTTTTCTTTTTTTCCTCTTTTTTCCAAGGGAAATGGGTTTTGAATTCTCCAAAATTCGTATGAAATGTATTTGGAGTATAATGTAAATGAGCATACAACTTATTGTCCTCTAAGCCTTTTGCTTGTGTACTAGATGGAAGATGTCTTCTTTATTTTTTTCCAATTTGGCATTTTTAATTTTGTTTTCTCAAGGAATATGGGATTTGGAATTATCCTAAGTTCATCTGAAATATATTAGGAATATAATGTATGTGAACAGAGCCAATGTCCCCTTGCTTGACGGGCTGCAGCTTCATCCTTCCATAGAGAAGACACAGGGTCAAATCCCCTCGTTGAAAATTTGCAGGGCTTGTGATTGCCTGTTTTCCTGCCTTGTACAAGTTGTACAAGTAGTTCTGTTGATGTATATCTACAACTGTCAAAGTGAATCCTGCGAAAATGTATGTGAACAGAAAAAGGCACAACAGATGCTGTCAGAAAATCATATCAAACAGTGTAGATGATTGATGGAGTTGTTGACAACGGGTAATGAGATGGAGGCCAGTGTGGCCAACAACCAGAACACTCCATGTCGGGGAAGAGTGGGACCTCCAAATCCGAACCAGGATCACCTACAGACTACAACATGCGTGATGCATCATAACCAGTCTAATCTTTATGTTTTATTATTATGATTCCCCTTTTGCTTTTTGTAATTCTCTAACTATATTCTCCCACTCATATTATTTTATTTTTTATTGTGATTATTATAATTCTTCTTTAAAAGCAGAGCAATCTATAATGGTAAAGTGGAAGAAAGATTCATAAAACTTCCCACAAATCCTCCCCGATAAACCCTACCCTAATCCCCATGAGGCAATAGAAGAGTAGGATTTCCTATTGCTATTGCAAGCTGGGATAAGGAAAGGGGTATAAAGCCTAAACCTTTTCTGGGTCATGGTCCTTTTATGGATAGTGGTTTTTGTCTGTCTTTGACCGAGACTGCTGTTGGAATATTAGGCGCCGAACCACGAAAGACATGTGGGCTCGGTCCACACGGTGACGGTGTAACCCTTGCCGGCTGGCTATGGTTGTTCCATACTTCCATTGACCAAGAAATGAGCTTGATATTTACTGGCACCGAACTCCCTCAACGGTTCCCTTCACATGAGAGTAGTCATTGTTAAGAGTTATAGATTACGGGTTCAAATCATTTCCAGTCAGAATGGAGAGATATCACACCAGTACCAATCAGCACATGACACAATGCCTGCCAAAGGGTGTCTTGGTAAATACACAAGTGTCAACAGAGCTTGTTATGGCTCATACACGTGGGTCAAAACTGAAAACACCAGTATGTCCTGCTTAGATCACCACCATTGGTTTCTCTGAAATTTCTTGAGTAACCTTTGCAGACCCAAGTGAAAATACTTTGAATATTTAAAACAAAAAACAAAAAAATTTGTAGCTCAGACAACAAAAAAAAAAAGACCCAAACTCAATCGGTTTCCAAAAGCATCGTACAATCATTGATTTAGGGGGGCAGCAGAGGTTACAAATACAACTGCAATTCATCAACTGAACTGGTAAATATCAATTGATACAACATAAAAACGAAAGGTACATTAGTATGTACATGCGTGAGTGCTCATTTGCTCAGAAAACTTTACTCCAATTATCATGTGTTATCCTGTCTAAAACAGGACATTGAAAGATAATCAGTGAGAGAATTCTCATACTTCATGCACACCCCCATAATTTATCAACTGCAAAAACAAAATATGCATAATACGATAATAACCAAACCACATACGCATACTGACAAGGAAATGTGTGTGTGCATGTATTACGATAATAACCACACCACATGCAGTGGTGCTGTTTACCTAATTACTCTGTGTAGATGGTGGTGCTGAGCTTGGGAGAAAAAAACCACAGCCAAGAGAGGGTAATGGAATTATGTTCGCTTTCAATCTTCTTCATTCCCATCTTCATCCTGATTGTTGGCATGGTTATGCTTTTGAGCACTATACATCTCAGCAACCTGTCATGATCAACAGCCCAAAAGGTTAAGCATAACGATGAAGCATGATGGTGGTAAGATTCATCCATGCAAATATAAACTGATTAAAAAAAGGAGCTGTTCACTCTACCTGATCAGATGATGAGGCTTGCTCTGGGTTCTTATCTTCTCGGATGCGAACCAGGCGTGGAAATCGAAGAGAGATACCCTATTATAATAGAGCAATGGAAATTAGACAGATGGTTTTACTTATAGTTGGCATTCTATCAAAGCATTGTGCAGCCAATGAAAATATCACATAAATGGATAGATGACTTCAAACAGAACTCATTTAACCTTATTCGGATCCACAACACCAAACGCAGCACAATGAACAGGACTAATGGTCAAATCCGCAGCCTTCACCTCCCAAACCTGTTGAGTGAGAAAGAAAATTACAGGTGAATACATGATCAATGGGAAAGCCTACAAGGGATTTCAGATCTCAATATAACATGATAAGTCATCCAACAAATAAGGGCTTGTATTAGGTGCAAACGAATTTCCTGAGAATGGTGCAAACAGTACCAGGGGGGCTGATGCATCAGCACCGAAACGTGATTTACACTTTTTGGGGGGCGCTTATCACTTTTTGGCACTGATGTGTCCGCACCCTGGTGCCGTTTGCATCATTCTCACGAAATTCATTTGCACCTAATTTTTTTCCAACAAATAATCATTATGTGGCTGCTTCTTGTACAATGCATTGGTAAATTCAATAAATGAATTGTACTATATATGCCATGATTTCAAGACTATAGACCGAAAAATAAAACACACCTGACTGGTGAACTCCAATTTCCAATGCAATTGGAGGCTTTTTTATTATCCGAGGTTTTTGTTTTTGTTTATTTATTTATTTTATTTGCAGGAGACTTTTGGGATAAAATCTTTTTGAATGGTATTTTAGTTAAATGAAAGTGGCCTTTACATGCTAAAAGGGAAAAATGACATCTTTTCTAGAAACATCAAAAAATCTCATTGAATTCAACATTTTACTTAAGAAGTGTCTTCTAGAAAAGTGAGCCTATTGACCACCAAACAATTGGTGTCACAATAAAAAACAATCACCCAAAAAGCTTCCGTTGGCAAGAGATAGAATAAATTCCTTTAAAAAATTGATAAACATTAAGGGAATTCTCTTAAGTTTCTCTTTAATAGTTAATTACTAAGGAAAAAACAGAGCACATGCTAGATAATCTCCCTTTGGGAATGGAAAGGAACCTAAGCCTATGATCACCATAAATACTCCACTCCCATGTAAAGATCAAGTCAATCCATGTAAGTGAATAAATAAATAAACCATCTTGTTGCATGGAGTAAGCCAAGATACCAGGATTCTAATATTTTTGAAAAGAAAATATTTTAAGGACAGCATTCTTTTATTTAAGCTGTCCCTTTCATGCCAGTTGAGGGCTTTCAGTAATTCATCATAAGCAATCATGTATAGGGCTGTCAATGAGCCAAGCTAGCTCGGCTCAGCTTGTCATGAGCCAAGCCTGAGCCTTGTTTGAAGCTCATTGAACCAAGCCTGAGCTTTAATCTAAGCTCATTGATTAAGTGAGCCTGAGCCAAGCTATACTAAGCTCAGCTTGTTAAAAGCTCGGCTCCCTCTTTATATATTTAAAAAACCAAACAAATTTTTATCACATTTATAAAATTCTATTTCTTCTCTTTTTTTCTTCTATATTTTTAATAAAAGGCATGATTAAGTACTTTTGACAGTTACACTTTTTTTCAAGTACCTATGCTGAGCTAACCTATGGACCTCTCTCTCTCTCTCTCCGTTCTTCAATGAATTCAATATTTCATCTATGTTTACATTTGGTTTCTTGAGTAAGAATGCCCATGAGGTTCTTTGCGTTACACAGGGAAAGCTCATATGTAGAGGCATCTGGTTAGTGTTCTCTCTCTCTGCAGTAAACTTCCCACCGATCTTTCCAAATATCTCAAACCTCTTCATTGCTTAGTTCTTTTTGAAAAATATACTTGCGATTTCTAGTAAGACATTTTTTTCCTAGTTTTATCTAATTATACTATCCTTACTGAAAATATTGCAGCTTTTTGGGATTCTTCCTCTCCCCTCAATTTTTTTTCTTACAAGATGTCCTAGTGTTGGATGATTGTTGTACAATCAAAAAAGAGCATGAGTTTGAATGTTTCTTTGATTTTACAGTTAAAAAGAAGGGATATTGTAGTGTATACTATATGCTCTCTGCGTTTCTTTACATTTCTTTTTTTTTTCTTTTTACAGTAATTTTAACAAAAAAAATTTCAACGAGTTGAGCCGAGCCTGTACCGAGCTTGATTTTGTGAGCCTGAGCCGAGCCTGAGCTCAGCATGCCAGGCTTGCCATGAGCCTGAGCCTATGTCTCAGCTCGGCTCATTGACACTCCTAATCATGTAGCATATAATAGTAATGGGTAAATGAGAATTTGAGCTCCATTGATAGAAACAGACGATAGAGTACATGGTCAGCTAAGTTCTCAAGTATGACAAAAATGGAATAGACGCCAAGATAGAAAGATGGTGCAAAGTGAATATATTAGAAGGTAAGAATATAATAATTGTTACCTCAGATGGTTCAAACCATACATCTGGATTGATTGAATCTGCATACCGATAGTACGGCTGGAAATGACGTAATAACTAGGTTTAGCTTCTAAAGTCACGCAAACTCACAATTCTTCAGTGTTCCCCATCACAAGAATAGACAAGTTACCTTTGGTTTGGGAATCACTTTAGGACGAAGACTGTGAGAACATTCTTCAAGCCTTGCTTCCGAAAATCCAGTGCCTGCACAGCATCAGATAAAACTACATGCAGCATGAATATCTATAAGTACAGATAAAGATGCATAGACTTTTTGAGTGATTAACTCGCAACCATTAAAAGTTACTGGAAAAGATAAATTGCATACCTATTTTGCATATGCTTTGATATTCTTCATTCTTGTCATCATAACAAGCAAGGAGAAACGCACCATAGACACCTAAACAAGAACATAAAATCATGAAATTTTATATTCATTAAAAAATATAAAAAAAACACCATAAAATCATCAAAACAATTTATTCTGGAACGTAAGATTAGTATAAGAGATGGCATAGCTTAAACATTATAAAAGATAGGGTGAAGGCAATCAATTTAGAGAATAATTAAACTAATCGATACTGGTCAGGTTCCTGCCTATTTCATGAGGAGAATTTTCAGAGGTGATTACCTGTACGTTTCCCACGGCCATGGAAAGCAGCTATAGGTACTAAATCTAATGAATCTCCAATGCTGCAAAGCACAGCCAGTATTACAAAAATGTCTTGAGAAACGATATTTTGCATGACAATATAGATTCATGAAAGCTCAAAAACAATTAAATGACAAGGCAAGATTATTCATTGTTTACCTGTCCATGTAGTCTTTCTTCAATTTCAACCAATTATTCGACCGTTTCGAAGGCTCATATGTTGCATCTTTACTTAATGTTTTGATAATCAGACCTTCAGAACTGTAGACTAAGATGCATTAATGGCACAAAAACGTGATATTTGTTCATATAGAAAATAAAACTAACTGAAACCCTAATCACATTAGACCAATATTTTTACTAAAAGACTGCTTCCAAGACCATTTTGCATGCATCATGTACATTGGAAGTCCCAATCAAATAAAAATTGATGCACGGAACAGTATCAATTAACTGTTCCTCTCATAAATGTCACTTGCTCTGTTGTTCAAAGGATGCAGGAATTAACCCATCCCAAGAACCTGACATCAATGTACATTACCAGCACTCTTGTATCCCAGTATAATATAAAGGTACAGAAAATATAGCTTGATCTGCTAGAGCAAGAGAATAACAATATGCTAGCATTGAAACTCTTGAAAGAACGTTTGAAAGAAAAAGGAAGAAAATATTGTTATGTCTACATGGTTACATGCACTATATATTATACCACCATGGTAAATCCACCAACTCCTCCCCCCCCCCCTCCAAGCTGGTGCGAAGTTCTCTCTCATGCTTAGCTTACTTAAGATATTTGCATTGCAGCTCTTGCTCAAAGCTTTAGTCATTCCATCAGCTAGCTACTTATCGGTAGTCACATAAGGTGTACATATCACTCTTAAAACAATTTTTTTATTTACTGAAATGTCCCCAACATCTATGTGTTTATCCCAGTCATGCTGCAAAGAGTTGTGTGTAATGCTAATATAGCTGCTTAATTGTCGCAGAACAGAGACATTGACAAGGGCAGATCAAATCCTAACTCTTGTAACAATGTAACCATAGAAGCTTACAGATTCCACGAGCCATGGATCTGAACTCAGCCTTTACACTTGCCATAACTGATAGCTTCTTCATCCTCCATGCTGCCAAATTTTCCTCAACTAGCATAGAGTAACCAAAGGTTAACCGTTTGTCTGACATTGATCTGCCCCAATCTGCCTCAGTCCATACTTCCTTCTTCACAAGAGCATTTTTCCAAAAGAGGATTCCCTTTCAAGGGCATCATTTAAGCTACCTGACTTTCCTCAATGTTGCCTTCAAATGTGTCGTCCATGGGGCATGCATAAACTGACAATACTTGTAACAAACACAATTTCTGGACATGTAGTGATAGGTATATCAGTTTGCCTACTTAACATTCGATATATCTCCCCACATTCACTATATGTTCAACATCTTTGTCTCCCAACTAGTAGTTCAGGTCTATGAGTGTATCCGCTAGTTTTGAACCCAATTTTCATGTCTTACAGTAAATTCAGCACATTCTTTATGAAATGAAATCATCTTTTGTGAACCTTGCAACTTCCATCCCCAGAAAATATTTCAATGAACCCTAGTCTTTTAATTTCAAATTCTCTTCCAAGATACTCTTTTTTAGTTTTTATTTCTGATGAATTGTACCCTGTAACAATGATATACTCCATAAACTATGAGTGTTGTTAGGATGCCTTTGCCATGCTTTATAAAGTGTATGGTTTACCTGAGACTATTTGTAACGAACTCTCTTCATAGTTCATACTATTGCTGAATCTTTTAAACCACACTCTCTGAGACTGTTTAAGTCCGTACAATGCTTTGTTGAGTTTACACACCTGCCCTACTGTCCCTTGAACTTGGAATGCACACATGGATGAGTAATCATTTACACTCCTACAAGTTTCTTCCATGGAGAAAAGCATTTTTCATGTCCATTTGATGAAGCTGCCAAGATTTGTTTGCAGCAAGTGAAATAATCACTTTTATGAAGTTCATTTTCACCACTAGAGAAAACATCTCCTGATAGTCTAATCCATATATCTAAGTAAATCCCTTTGCCACAAGTCTAGATTTATTTCTCTTCACTGTTCCATCAGCCATATACTTCACAGTGAATACCCACTTGCACCATTCTAGAGAGGAATTCCTTAATAAAGTGGTTGAGATATGTTAGGATTTGTAGAAGGAAGAAGGGGGAGGAAGAAGAGAGAGAAGAGAACATGAGCAATCGTATGAAGGTAGAATACCTCCTCTCCAGTACATATACTCTTTTATTTCAAAAGAAAGAATACATGTGTATTGGGTATTTACAAGTATACCCTCTACGTAAAAGGAACTAAGTACCCTTACATATTGTACCCATATATAAGCCCATATGCATCAACAATACAGCCCATATATCAACACTCCCCCTCAAGCTGGTATGCAAATATTGTGCATACCAAGCTCGCTAACAATCCTTCTAAAACTAGGACTACATAGCCGAACACATTGGCCAACTGATCTTCAGTCCTCACAAAGGGAATACAAATTTGCTTGGATTGCAACTTCTCCTTGATGAAGTGTGATGCAGCATGCATGTATGATAGTGAGTGTGTGCTAAGGAAATAGGAATAAAATTGATAAAGTAGTAAAGAAAAAATAAACAAGATTCCCACTCGCAAGTCTACATGCTAATTCAAGTGATTCTTTAGATTAAATTCATTAGGCATGATAAGAGTTAGAGCCTTTAAAGTAATAAGCAAAATTATACTTAACTAATATGAGAAAAATATCAGCCAATTTAAAGAACAAGAAATTGTCAGGTTGCTGCCCAGAATTTTGAGGGTGATAAAGTGCTGTGGAAAATTTTGGATTCAATAAAAATTTGAAAGGAATCAAAAATCAATTGGGGTTTTGCTAGATAAAGTCATGAGGGACTGTATATATATGTGGGTGGAGTTATTGAATAGGTTTAAGATACAGGAAGTTCACTTAAAAGAGATCAGACCAGCCACTAGGTTTATAACATGCAGCCACATAAGCAACTACTTGCAGAATTCGATTGAGTGAACAAAAGGGAGAACTACACCTGGATATTGTAAAGTCAGCACGTTAACAGCCTCCTAGAAGATGACCTTCATGGATAACCCACTTCATAAATTTAACCATTCAGTTTTGAAGGAGCAAAAAAAAATTATGATGGTGAATAGGTGATAATGCCAGTCTATAACATTCCTACGTGATTTCTCTGTGTGGAAGGAAGTGTCCGGGGGGTGAAGGCTCCCCTAGGATCGTACAAGGGTTGACAAAACCCTGTTGGAGTAGCTCTTGCAAAATCCGAAAGATGAGGGAGAAACAAAAGATCTCATCACAGGCCTAGAAACCTGGATTTAGCGCCTGGTCAGACTTCAAACAGGTAGAACTTCTGGTTCATGAGACTTTGTCAAGGTTTGTTGATGGAGGTTGGATCGCCCTAAGTTTCACAAAACCCTGCCAAAACCTTTCGGTCCAACTCCTACAGATTAGGAAGTAGGAGCCAATCTTCTACGATATCTTCTGCAGCTTATTTTAACGTCTCTTAAAGATAAGGCAGTGTGGGGCCCTCTTCAAACTACCTTTGGAGCTGGATTTTTGTGTGATGTAGGATCGTCCAACAGGGTAGAACACTGTAGGGGTTTTGATCTGATCAAAACTCACACCTGGAGAGACTAGGAATCGATCTCCCACTTCAGCCCATGTGAGCAACTTCACTCCTGGTAATGGTTATATGACTGTAAACTTCTCCGAAACAGTGGCTAGCAGCAAAAGTACTGCATAAAAGGGATCTAACTAGCCTTGAAGAGGTAGGGAAGGGATTGAAAACACTAAGCTCTCAATCTGCAGCTTCTTGTATCCAATCTTCTATAAAAAAACCCAGATTTCAGCAAACCAATAAATTCAATAAAGCTTAAACAAAGAAGAAGAAGTGGGAGAAGAAGAACCTTTAACCCAAGGGGAGGGAGTGGCGTCCACCACTAACGTTACACTAGGTGGAGCCTAGACCCATTCCAGGGTTTTGAGGTTCTTCATTTGCACAAAAATGAAAGGAAAAGCCATTAACGACCAAAGAAGCAAAAACTTTTTTATAATTTTTCATCCCTTTCAAAATCTGGTCGTGTGGCTCTTATAAAGAGGTCCCACGACTATGTTAAAAATAATAGTCCCTGTGTGGACTAAAATACCCCTATGTCCACACTCATGTACCTAAAATACCCTCCCTACTAAAATAAATAACAAAATACTCCGAAAAAAAGACTAGAATACCCTCAAAATTCTGTGTTCCCCCCTATAAGAGACACAAATAACATAGAAAAAAATAACAAAGCAACTAAAGTAGTTGTGAACATAATCCAACCATCATCTCGATCATGATGTTCTCATCAAAGTGTCTATCAACCTTGATGTATTTAGTTTTATCATGTTGAACAGGATCGTGAATAATGCTTATTGCAGCCTTACTATCACAATATAACTGCTTAGGACTTGGGGAGTTGAATCCCAACTCTTTAAGGAAGCCACGCATCCAAAGTATCTCAGAAATCCCAAGTGTCATGGCTTGAAACTCTGCCTTTGCACTTGACCATGCTATAACCGGATGCTTCTTGCCATGCCAAGTGGCAACTTTACCCCTACAAAGGTACAGTAACCTAAAGTGGACCTCCTAGTAGTCACAAATCTTGCTCAGTCTGTATCTATGAAGGTTTTTACTCAAAGATCATGTCTTCTACTATACAAGAGTCCTTAACCTAGACTCTTTTTCAGATAATGGACAATGCGGTATGCTGCCCCAAGATGCTTGGTTGTGGGAGCATGCATAAACTAACCCACTCCAACAGCATAAGAGATGTCTGATCTAGTCAAGGTCAAATATATAAGCCTCCCCACAAGTCTCTGATAATCCCCAATACCAATAAGTTGGTGACCCTCATCTGCGTGTAGATGATAGTTAGACTCAATGGGAGTGTCACAAGGTATACACCCTAGCATCTCAGAGCCCTAACACATATTTATATTGAGATAAGAAGATACCATCCTAGGATTTAGCAACTTCAACCCCAAGGAAGTATTTGAAAAGCCCCAAATCTTTGATCTCAAACTTCTTGCCAAAAAGACCTTTTAGGTTATTGGTTTCACAACGATCATCACTCGTAAACACAATATCAGCCATATAAACAATAAGGGATGTCACCTTCCTTTATTGATGCTTTAGAAAGAGATTATGATCATGGTTTAAAAAATTGGATGATTCCGAATCAGATCGGATGATCTGGATCGGATGAGACAGAACCGGTCTGATACGAGGTTGTATATCGCGATCTACATGGTGTCGGACGATCCTAGACCCAGTGTCGGATCATTCAATCCGGGAAGACCCAGTGCCGGATAGTCCCGGATAGAACGATCCTGGTTAGGGATCAGAAGATCCCACTCATTTTTTTTGAACTAGCGATCTCAACTTTCGGATCAGACGATACGGATGCAGATTGCTCAATCCACGATCCGAATCGTCCGATTCAAAAGCCGAGATCGTCATCCCAAAGCCAGCACATTAAATCATGGTTTTTTTTGGGGGGGTTCACACAAAAAAACCCCAAACTCGTTGTGAACGTCTCATATACTCTATTTGTTGCTTCAAAATCATTCTTTTGGTGAAATCTTACAATCTTTTGCAAGAAAAACCTTCAAATCTTAAAGATTTAAAGGATCAAAGGCGGTCTTTTAGTGTTCTTTATCGGTTTGTATTAACAATGAGTTTTTCTCATTTCTTTTTCAAATTTACTTCTTTAAAAAAAAATAGTAGATCCGTACAAATAGATGTTAGATTTACTGATTTCATGCATCAAAAACATGATTTGATCCATGTTTTGAAGATCTAAAGGCATTTTTGTTGAAAGGGAAAAAAATACCAAAAATTATAGACTTCGGAAGTCATTGAGTGGAAGTTTGGTGTGCGGTTGGCGGAGAACAAGAAAAAAGTAAAATACAATTTATGTGATAAAGAATTATAAGGTGATGTGATTAGGCTTAAGCAACACCTCACCCATATAAAAGATGAAACAACATGGTCCACGCAGGTGCCAAAATAAGTTATGGAAATGATGAATCAACACCTGCATGAAACAAAAAAATTAAAGAAAATTCAGGAAAAGAAAAAGGCCGAGTTTTATGATGAAATAAGGGGATCTAGTAGGTATGATGAGGATGAGGATGAGGATGCTAGGGATGAGGTAGAGGCCGAGCTTCTACAAGTAATGAGCGAAAGTAGAAAGACTACTTACACCGATGAGTTGAGACGACATTCAATTTCTGGTTTTTTAGTGGCTATCAGTCTATGTCTGGTGGTTCTAGTGGTTATATGTTAGGAAGATATGGGAGAATGAGAGATAATCCTATTGATCTTGAGACGTAGGCTATACGAGCACAAAAAC
>JAOXJP010137244.1:0-13445 GCA_025762735.1 Platanus orientalis | reverse complement strand
CACATACACTTTGGGAATGGAGAAAATTGGAGAAAGCATTCATAATTAAAGGATTTTGAGAGAGAGAATTCAAACCATTGAGGCAAGGAAGGAGATCGGATTAGAGCTGCTAGGATTTGGAGATTTCAGCCAACAATAGTTCTTTTCTTCTCTTTTTCCTCTCTTTGTTTTGATAATTTTTAAATGTTTTCAAGTAAGACTATGGTTTGTATTTATTTTATGATGAACAAATTTAATTTGCTAAGGCTACGATGTAGCCTAACCATGATGATTTGATTCGAATTATTCATGCTTTTTGAGTTTATAATTCTTTGTTGAATATTTCATCACTATTCATAATGTTGTATCTGGCTAATATATGAATGATTTGTTGATTGTATGGTGACCGAGAGGTAAAATATAATGTTAGCTTCTTGTGATGAAATAACATAACCTACATGCTAACAAAGATGTTGCATGGCTTATGTGGTTACTTTAGAAATTCCATAGAATCTAATGTACTTGCATATGTTTAAATTTGCATAGAAATATAGTAAATTAACATATGTAGGTAATTTCATTAATACTCGAGAGAGATTTTTGAATAAGATAGAGTTTTTCACCTTCAACTTGGGTTATTATTTCAAAAAGCATGTTATTTGAGAAAGAGATTTGAATTGGTTATGGTGAGTCGGAGGCCTTAGTGTTTTGATCAGTTGTTGAATCTCATTTATTTCTTGTCTATGAATATTTTTCTTTGGTTAATTTTAATTTAGTTAATTTCAGCTTTTATTTACAATTTCCTTACTCATCACAATCTTCAATTTTTCAAATAAAATTAAGATGAGCTAATTTCAGTAATTAGTAGCATAAACAATCTTTGTGGGTTCGACACTTTCTCATCATTTTTTTACTTGATTTATTATTGTACACTTGCAAATTTTCACATCAGGCAGCTTTACGACCTATCTACTATCGCGAGCATTCTTCTATCGTGAAGACGCATCCATCGTGAAGGACCCTCCTTCATTACCTAACTCCTCCATCTCAAAAGAAGTATTCTTTCATTCCTAACTTCTATACCTACCCGAAAGTCAATAGGTATCGATAATAGTATGATTTCATTAATATAAACTTTATGTTTAGAGAAAGAAATATGTTATAACACAATCTTTTTTAGTCACTAGCACCTTCAGCGTTGGCAGAAATGGAGTATTGCCAACCCAAGGCCTTGACAAGAATAACCAACCAGCTTAAAGTTGCTAGATTTGTCAATAGCATAAAACTTTACTTCTTGATAGTAATACGTAATCACCATCAAGAAATCACATGTAAAACGATTTTGTGTTGTTGTGGCCACCCTGAACTTGGGGGATTGGAGATACCAACCATGTTGCTAGGCGTTGACATGACAGTAAATGGGATAAGAAGAAGATAAAAGAAAAAGTTGGAATTATTTCTATGTTTTTCTCTTTTGAACAAATCAATAAGAATGTCACCAAATTGGCCCATAATTTTTATCACATTAGGGTTTTTTGGTTATCAAAAATACATAAGGGTCACATGAAGTGAATTGAATATATATATATATATATATATATGAAAATATGGGGAAAAACCCATTCAGAAATTAAAAAAAAAAACATTTTATGTCACTGTGATACCAATTGAAGTCGATTTAAATGATTTCACATTTTCTAGGATCATCATGTTAAATTTCATTAAAAATATAAATAAATTATTCACTCTTAAATTAAACTTATTTGAATGTCTCAACCCAAAAGAATTTAGAAATGATTGTTTGATGTTCTATATCTAGATCTAGAAACTTAGATCTATCCAATTGATACATACCCCAATCACGTTACGTTGTAGTACTAGAAAGAGCTTTAAAAACTCATATTATGGTTAGTATATCCCCTATAGGGGTTAGGAGGCCATATGAGAATTCTGGTTATTTTAAAAAAAATACATATTTATAATTATTCCATTATGTAAGAAAATAAACATAGAGGTACTTGTAACTTGTCCTCATAACATAAGTACCCTTCAATACTTATAATCCTCATAAAATCATTGAGAAAAAGACTAATCAGATAATGAGTCCTTACAAATAATGAGTCCTTTATATTGCAATTAAAAAAAAAAAAAAACCATTCATTATTCCCAGGGTTTATCATTTACAAGATGACTTATCAAACCATAAAAGATAAACTTATGTACCAAAGTATATATGTGGGAAACAAATGAAAGATCCTATATCGTAGACTACCCAATCGCCTTAATAAACTTTTCCAACACCTAACCAATTAGGTTATAGCTTACAGAACATCACCTTTTAATCAACAAGGAAGTAAATCCTACCACCTAATTAATTGTCATTGTTTTCAAGTAAATATGATCACTTCGAAAAAAATAGAGTGATTTTTATGACGTTTTAAATGTGAATATGAGAATTTCCATAAGCATTTACTCATTGGTGATCTAATTTAATGTATGTCTAGTGCACATAACTATGTAGACATGGAGTAACACTTTGATGATTGAGGATAAATCACATTGTAAACAACAATCATTTCACATACAATAACCTTGTAAGTGAGCTATCATGATTCAACTTATGCCATGAATGCCCCAAGTTTATGGTGATGGTAAGAGAATCAAAGCACACCTATGGAGCAATCTATATTAGCTCACCAGTTCTCCTTAGTGTTCACAAAGAAAATACAAGTTTTCATAAAAATCCCTTTTACCCCAAACATACAAACATACATGCATCCATCCATTTATATACACATAATAATTTCATCAAATAAATACCAAAAAAAGGATTTTTTTGTAGTGCTAGAGCCGCATCATAGACGGCCCCACACTGCAGGAGTGGAAAATGTCAATGCACATAACTTTTGAATTACTTCCAATGAGTCTTAAACCCGCACCTCCCTCATGGAGAGGTGATACCTTGATCATCTCTCCTATAAAGTCGTTGGTAAATACAAAAAATGGATATGTAATATCATTTTCATATAAATACAATAAATAATACATACAAAAGTCAAGGGATTGTTAACAAGGCACCTATTCCAATAGTAGCATCAGAATATTAATGATAAACTTCGGACTACATAAGGATTTGGGCATGGATGCCAATGGCAAATCGGCTGCAAGGTACTTCTCATATTGATTCAGGGGGTAGGGTGGGTGACGGTGAGTTGGTTTCTTCTAATTGTGCTTTGGAGGGTATGCGGCATGTGAGTAATGGGGGTTATGTGAAGGTTTTGGATGTTGTGCTTTTGCAAAACCCTAATCGTGATGTTGTGCATGGAACAACCAGTGTTTTTGGTAGGGAGGCTGAGGTTTTGCAAAACCCAAATCATGATCATGCTTTGCATAAAAAGGATAGCACTGTTGGTAGCAAGATTTCTCAACTTCAGTGGACGGGCAATTTTTGGTAGTACTTTAGTGGTTGCTATGTCCGGTGTTGATGGTGGTTATCATGGCGGTCAGACAAGACCTACTGATGAGGATAGGATTGGTAGCTTGCTGGAACTTTTTAGTGCTATGGGGACTGATGGAGGAAATCATCGAAGGATGGAAAGCATATATTATTTCTTTAATAAAAAAAATAGATCTAACATGGGGTGGCTTTTGTCAAAGATGATTGGTAGTGTTTGTGATCATGATGTCTGCAAGCAACTTCAGCATGTGGGCTTCAATGGACAGGGTGCTGGTGGCCATGCAAGTAAGCATGGGAGCATTAAGGATGGTTTTCATGGTGATGGTGGATGAACAGGAGGGTATCTCCTCTACTTGCAAGGGCCAATGTTAATTAAGGTATTTCTAACTCATTTAATGGTGTAGAACAGAGGATTCATGATGATGTTGTTAATGAGAATATAGTCATTGAATGGGCCTCTAACAGAAGGTCTTGGTGATCCGGTGGCAAACAAACTTCTTAAAAATACTTGGCGATCGTTGTTTGGGGCTTTGGGGAAAATTGATGAGGGATTTAATCTGCAATATCTAGAACCATCAAAGATTGGTGATGAGAAGGTTTTCGTGTGTTCAAAAGAAATTTTTGATAAGGAGGCTGAGCAATGGCAATTTATGCTTATTAGGAATTTCCTTGGGAGGCATCCAAGCTTCCAGTTTGTGAAAGACTCGGTACATAAAATATGGAAATTGAAAGCAGTGTGAAGGTAAACCTGATTGATGATGGCTTATTTAATTTTTGCTTCAGCTATTATGAGGATAAGCAAAAGATACTTGAGAGTGACCCATGGATGATTGCTAGGAAACCAATTATCTTAAGATCATGGAAACCAAGTATAAAACTTAAGATGGCTTGTTTGTAATAGATTCCTCTCTAGGTATTGCTTCCTAATTTACCTTTTGAATATTGGTCCCTTGAGACTCCAAGCAGGATTGGAAGAGCTATTGGGAAACCTCTATACACTTATAAATACACCATGACAAAAGAAAGACTATCCTTTGCTAAGATGTATATTGATGTAGATGTGAGTTGTAACGACCCTGAAATTCACTACTTTATTTAAGCATGAAATCGGATCGCTATTAAATCGAATCCAAACAAAATTGACTATAAATTTAAGCTTTTTACTTGAACCTATGATCTTTATAAAATACTTAACCTTAACCTTAACCTTAAAACAACATAAACGGCGGAATCATAAACTATAACATCTAACTATAATCTTAAAGATACAACGGAAGTAATATCATAAACTTGTACAATCTATAAAACTAGCATTCCATCATCTCAAATAAAACATAAGACCGTAAATCTTAAAGTCTAAATCTCAATATAATACATCTCATAACAAGGTCTAATATGAAATATAGAGTCTAAAGTAAACAAAAAATTAATGAAATATAATGCATCTGCTGCATGCCTCCCCTTCGGCCTCAAGGTACTCTAAAAGGCACACTTGTACTAAACCTCTCTTGTAATAAAAAATGGTATTTATGTGAGAGATCCACTCTAAGTAGGTACACAAAATCTACTATGGAAATCGGACGGGCAAAGCATGAATCTTTCAATACAAAATACTATGTACATCTTCATATAGAATACATATCAGTTCTAGTGTGTAGGCATATACTAGTGTACATAAATCATCTACTAGTTATCACAAGATCTAAACATTCATCAAGAACTAGGCATTTCAATTCACATGTTTATTTTTATTCATGGTATTATTCTAACCTCTACATATGGCAATATACATGATTCTACCTACACATGGTAAATATTTCACAATTCATTCATTGTAAAGATATCTAGTGTACATCTCAATAAGAACTTTTATACATTTATCATGCATAAACTATACTTCTCTAATATGATATGCATGTACAAATCACTTTAAACTAGGCATGAGTCATTCTTAAGTAACTAACAATCATTATAACACATTTGCATAATAAGACATATGAAATTCTACTTTTATATTCAATCAATCTATCTTTATCTTAGTACTTAATCATTCACTTTCTTACTTGTTATTTATAATAAGTTACTTATCATTCATCATGTCTTTACTTAATACTGATTAATTTTCATTGTTCTTGTCTTAGTATTTACTTATCACTTTTCATTGGTCATTTAATACTTATCATTAATCTTCATAACATTGATTTGTATTCCAATGGGAGAACTATCTTACATTTCCATTTTTCTTACATAGTTTAAGAACTCATATGTCACATGTCAAGTGTTTCACAATAGTGTCTTACCACATAACATATCTAAGTGTAAATAAATTATGAAAAGTGTTCAACAAGCACATCACATAACCTACATACGGGTCTCCAGCTTGAAATATCATATAACCATATAAAGTCTCCTACACATTATATCACATAACCCATGTAAGGGTTTCCAACATAGCATATTATATATGCAATATAAAGTCTCCGATAGAATAAAATACATAAGCCGCATAAGGGTCTCTAACACAGTATATCATAGCTTCGTTTCTTTCTCTCCAATTGTGGGGCCTTTTAATTCACTTATACTTTGGCACATTGCATATTCCCCAATGGAAAGGGCCTTCGGCATATTGAATTATAACCCCATTAGAAAGGGCCATCACTTACACGTTTCTTTCACTTGCTCGTATTTTCTTTCGTGTATTTATACCTTAGTTCACTTGCTTACACTTTGAAACATTCTATTATTTTCCAATGGCAAGGGCCTTCACATTACTTTTTCTTACTTAACTTATGAATTTCTCATTACTTTTAAAGCTTATGTGTTTCCATTTCTTATCTTGACATTTCATTCCCTTATATAGTTTGCAAACTTTCCCTACCTTCTTGATATAACTTATTTTCTTATAACTTTTGTTATCTTCTTACATGCTTTTTTTTATTTCCAATAGTGGGACCTTTACTATATCTTTATACTTCAGCATATTGTATTATTCCCCAGTGGCAAGGGCCGTTGACAAATTGTATTATTCCCCAATAGCAAGGGTCATCGGCATACTACATTATTCCCCCAATAACAAGAGTCATTGGCATATTGTATCATCCCAACAGCAAGGACCATCGACATATTGTATTATTCTCCAATAGCAAGGGCTATCGACATATTGTATTATTCCCCAATAGCAAGGGTCATTCACACATGTGTTTTTTATGTCTTAGCCATCTTAACTTATCATCATTTTATAGTCATCACTTAGCCCACTATATAGTGAGACCTTATTTATTAGGCATTTGTATCTATTTTCCCTACTTATCTTATTTCATGCTTTACTTATTCCCAATAATGGGGTCTTTACATCTTAACATTTTTACTTACTTTCCTTTGTGTTTTCTGGAGTCTCTTTTTACCTATTTCATTCCCCCATTAATTTATAACCAACTTACTTTAAATCACTACATGAAGCATTCTTTAATCATGACACTAGAAAATATACCATTCACATGTTATATTCATTAACTTAGTAATACAGAAGAAATCTATCATTTTAGGCATTCACTGGTGTCATCAAAAGGCATCCAATTTTATATCATACATTCGCTAACATGATTAGAAGCATATGCAACATTAATAAATCATTTTATAACTTAATCAATATGACATCATGAAATTTTTGCATACTATTACACTTTCAAATATTATGTAATAGATACACCCAACATATTACCCATATTTTCTAATCATTCATGACCCCTAAACATGATTCATTAAAGCATTTACATAACAATCATTAAAGCATTTACATAACAATCATTAAGCATCTTACATTCGTCTTTAAACCATATACTTATTGGTGTAATTAAGGACATATGAAACATCAACAATTCATTCTCTAACTTACTCAATAGAAAATCATGAAATTTTGTCTATTATTCTATTTTCAAACATCATAGAATTAATACACCTAACATAAGTGAGAGTTTCAATAATAATCATATTATACATGATTTCCAATCATCCATAATCCCAACTCATAACTCATTTGAAGCATTCCACCAGCAATCCTTAAGCAATTTATAAACTACCATAAGCTATTTTCATTCTACTAAGAGTCAACATGCATCATAATCAATTTCTATATATCTAATCAAATCTATTTCTTCATTCTTACAATAATAGATTAAGAGATGCTCAATTTTAATTCAATTATCCATACTTTCCATGGCAAACTAACATTTTCATGTATTAATAACTATCATGGAGACTATATATTCATAGATTCTTAACTTACAAGTATTTAAAACTCATGGAATCCAATATCTTAAGAAAATGCATATACATATAATGTAAAACAACTTTTCTTTATAAATTAAATTAGGGATTTCTAAGATCCAAGCATAATATGAAAAAATCTCAACACAAATCACTATAAGAGTTAGGATTTCTAAGGTTCTAACAAAAAACTTCACAAGCATATGAGAAAATATTCATAGACTCAAGATTTTACCATCACAAGACTTCTAAGAACCTAAAAACAAGCCAAAAAGAGAGTAAGATTTGTGTAACTACTTACCTAAGCTCCTAATCATTGGTTTGAAGGAAATCCTCTTCCAAAACCTCTTTCCCCTTCCTCTAACTTCTGTAGAATGGTTTGGTTTAGCATAAATTAGATATAAAGATAGAAAATCTATGAAGAAAACAAGTTATTTCAATAGATTTTCGGAGTTGAGAATGAAACTTACCCAATTGGAGAAGAACTCCCACACTTAGCTCAAGAACTTGCCATAATCTCTCTAACATTCTCCTTTTTTTTCTTCTAATGAGGCAAAATGACCTATTTAGGGTGTTAGTATGGTTATAACTTGCCTATAATGAGATCACACACGTTTAGAGAACCATTGAACAAGTGTCACATCGTAAAATCACATTTTGGGGCAATTTCAAACTTATTTTTCATAACCTTCATGCCCTGGGGTGACCTAAGTGGTGCACCTCAGGTGCCCCCCATAACCCTGGGGTACCCCAAGTGGTGTACCTTGGGCGCGCGAGCGGTGTTTCAAGTGCCTGACCTGTAGAACCTGAAACTACCCAGATTTTTCCCTACAAAAACACCTTGTGGAAAAACTACCATAATTTTCTATAAAAAAAAACTCTAAATTGGGTGTCATTTGTTGTGTTGTAAAGAAGACTTGAAGACCTTTACAACAAGTATGGTTTAGCCTCTAGTTCACTCGGGATTGGTGTCAGTGATCCCAGGAAGTTACCCAAATTACAAAACCAAGATAACTTTTTAACTTGAATAGTTTGCGGTTCAACTTGGGTTCTATACTTCTAAATTGGTTCAAGGGGTTCTTAAGTCACCCTAAGGTCTGTCTAAACATGTAAAATGACAACTTTACCTTGATATGAGTAAAATTACATATTTACCCTTTCAATGAAATGTAGGTCGTTATATGAGCACCCCTTTGAAGAATCAAATGGTGTTGATGACCAAAGATTGGAAAAAGTACATTCAATCAATTATCTATGACTAGAAACAATAGAGGTGTAATGAATGTTTGAGTTTCGGTCATACCATTAATCAATGTCCATCCTAGAAAAAGGTGAAATAGGTGAAGCAAGTATAAAGGAAAAAAGTTGTCCAAAGAACTGGATAAAAGAGAATTTCAGCTATTAATGCCAACATTGAAGATACTAATACACAAGTTGGAACTAGTAATATAAAGGTTTAGCTGGTCAACACAAATAACAAGTTCGATGTGCTTGATAATGAAGAGAGCATGGTGGAAAATAATGAAGACATTTGTACTCAAGAAGGTTGTTTAGAAGACGTAATTGGTATGCAGATTGAGGACTAGTTGGAAGCTAGGTCTGATGCTACCCTTCCTCACAAGCCATTAAACATTAGAAGGACTCAGAGAAATGCAAGTAAGTCCACTTCCCAACCTCTTGTTTATACTATGAAAAACAAGGTAGAAAATGAGTTGTTTTGCATGAGAAAGGTGCAGCCCGAAGGAAGGTTGGTGGGAATAATTTAAATAAAGATGTTCGTAATTGTTAAAATTATGACATGGAATGTGAGGGCTATTGAGGCCCTTGAAAAAAGAAGAGAAGTAGTTAGAGTGATTAATCAGCATAATCCTGGTATTTGTGTTTTGGTGGAGACAAGAATAAAGGAAGAAAATTCCGTTGAAGTGTCTAGAGATTATTTTCATGATTGGAAGGTTATTCATAATTATGATATGCATTATAATGAAAATATCTAGAATCTATTCAAGTCTGATGTGGTCTCCCTGTCTGAGTTTTGTAAATCCTCTCAGATGATTACTTGTCAAGTAGATTGTGTCCATATTGATGATTCCTTCGTATATTCAGCTATGTATGGGAGTAACCTATAATTTGAGCATTTACATGTAACACCCCACATTACACTCAAAGCATAAAAAGGTAATTTGACACATGTAGGGGTAAAATTATAATTTCACATATTTTTATATACAATAGAATGGTTTAAGAACCCTTTGGACGAAGCTTGAAGTATAGAACCCAAGTCCAACCTTGAACTTATCAAGTCTTAAAGTTTTTCCAAGAGTGTATTTTGGGTAACTTTGTGGGCAAACCTGTACCAACCCTGATATAAATTAGGAAAAAAACCATATATATTTGGAAATATATATAATTCGACTTTTCAAGGCATCAAACGGTGTGCAGTTTCGAGTTTTCTAGAAGAAGTTATATCAATTCTTCTACAAGGTGTATGTTGACAAGTCCACAGATTTAGGGTAACTTTGTAGGCCCACTGACACTAAGCCTGAGTGAATTAGGGTTTAATCCATATGCCTATGGAAATATCTTGAAGTATAGTTTTCAACCCAATAAATGGTTCTCAAAAATGAGTTTTCTATAGAAAGTTATGGTCATTTTAGTGTGAAGGGGTCAAACCTAGAAAAAGCATCCGGATGGATCTGACCCATGCCAAATGGATTCACACTTAGCAGATCAATCAGCCACTACTCGGATTGATCTAAGCCCACATGGTTTTACAAAAAAAAAATCTAGAAACATGTTAGATGGATCCGGCACCCATACAGATCGATCCGACTATTGGGAGATCGATCTGATACTCTCCAGATCGATCCAAAATTACCCAGTTTGCATTTTTTTAACCCAAATTAATTTTTCTTCATTTTAGAAAGTGTGAGACCCACCCAAATTGACTCAAACCCCTAAAAATGTGATAACGAAACCCTAATGGCATTATTTACACCAAAAGAGAAATATTTAGGGAGCTTTAGAAGATTTTGGAGCTAAGTGTGGGAGTTTTCCCCCAAATTTAGTAAGTTTCACCCCCAACTTTGAAAAATCTTGGTAGAATGGGTAGTTCTCTTTTTGAATCTTCTAATTTTACTTGATTTATGTTAGATTTACTTTATTTTATAAAGAAAAGGGAAAAAGGAAAAGATGGGGCTACGGATTTTGGAGCTTGATCAGTGTTCATAATAGTGTGCTACTCTTTTGTTTCTCTTACTATTTATCCATGGTTATTCATGTATTTAGTTGGTATTTTGACTTCTTCATCACTTGATTATTAATCTATGAAGTTTTGGTAAGATCTCATCACTTGATTCGTAAATCCATGAGATTATGTGAGTTTACATGCTTGATGTGCTACTCCCTTTATTCTCCTACAACTTTCTTCATGGTTATCCTTCAATTTGATTTGTATTTTGGTTTCTTTATTATTTGATTATTAAGTCTTTGAAATTTGGCAAGTTCACATCACTTAACACTAAATCTATGAGATTTTTGTGAGTTTTCACACTTGATACGCTACTCTTTTGAATTCTTAGTCTTCTATACATTGGAAATCTTTAGTTTGGATGAAATTTTAGTTTCTCTTCATTTTGTTTGTCTTGTTGTTGAACTTTGGTAAGTTTCCTTCATCCAAACACTAAATCTATGGAGGATTAGTGATTTCTCAAGTTGATTGCTCTATTATTTCTATTTTTCTGCATTTTCTCCAATTTTTGTTGCAATTTCAAGTGAGATGATAAATTTTCATGACTTCTTGCTAAGCCAATGTGAGTTTGGTGATTTCAATTATTTCATAGAGTGATTTATTCCATTATACTTTGGTAGAGGTCTTGATTTCATAAAATTTTGGATTCTATTTGTGAAGGGTTAAATTTATTCCGATTTGAGCATGTATTAGTTAAGATTTAATCCTTCTACTTTGCTACTATCACAAATTCATTGAAATCTTAAGCTTCCCTCCATGATGAAATGTAAGAAGGTTGAATCATTATGAAATTTAAAAGGGTAAAATGATTACTATGCCTTATGCTTGATGTTTCTTTGGTTTCCCCATAGTTAAGATTCATAGTCATATCATTTTTGCTAGTTGGTAACCTTTACTTACTTTAATTGACTCCAAACTTTGTTGCTTATGATATTTCATAAACTAGTTTCTCATCGATGTTATTATTATGTTTTCCACTTGATCATATCCGCTTACACTTGATTTGATGAGTTCCATATTAGTATCATTGCATCCACATAACTTGTTTGAGACCTCTTCTATACTAATGTTGGTTTTGAAAAAGTTAGGAGAGGAATTTTTGAGCATTTGGTTTTAGTGTGAGTATGAGCTACTGTTTTTCGTTTGGTTTTAAGTTTGGTCTTTATATGGTCTCACTTATGAGTTTTTATTACTTGAACATCTCTTGCATTGTATCCTTGTGTAGTTACATATCATTATATATATGCATGAATGTCAAAGTACTATTCCATATCCAAGGATTTTGTTTTGGACCTAATCACCGGGTGGCATTAATAGGTGAAAATGACACTAGTTACCCACCAACTCTTAATGTCCTGAGGGATTTTTGCAGGCTAACCCTTGATGCCCTAAGGGATTTTTGCTGGCTATATTAGTCTATTAACCCATTTCAATTTAGATACCTAATCATCGGGTCACATTAATAGGTGAAGACAACACTAATTGTCCACTACCCTTGATACCCTGGGGGATTTTTACTGGCTAACCCTTGACTCCTTGGAGAATTTTTATGGGCTATACTGGTCTTATAACCCATTTCTAGACCCAATCACTAGGTGGCATTAATAGGTGAAGACGGCACTAGCTGCCCACCATTTCTATTCAAGATTTCAATTTTGTCAGGAACCCTATATGGGCCATATGAGATTTCCATTTTGTAGAGGCCCTACAAGGGTAACATAATTTTATTTTTGTTAGAAGCCCTATGTGGGCTATTCCATTGAATTTATTACGAGGTGTTTTGTTGAGATTTGGTTTAGGAACCCTACATAGGTTGAGTTATTTTGATGTGAGGTGTGTTTTCTTAGAAACCCTTCAGGGGTTATGTGAGTTACACTAGGCTTCCTTGAGCATACATCTGTTTAGATATCTATTAGCTAAGACAACTTATTAAGAGATGCTAAGGCCTATTTATGTATAAGTATTTTGTAGCAAACACTACATTGCATGTGCACTTTCCTTACGAGCTACGCATTATCTGTTTCAGTTACAAACTTTTGTTATTCTCACTTATGTACATCTAGCATCCTCATTCGATTTTGATTATTATTGTAGTTAGTTTGACTCATATATAATATATCTGTTCCGATTTGGTATCATTCCATACTCGTGACATTTGATTTATTCCATGGGACACTATGTATATTCTCTCATGAGCTTTATAACTTACCCATGTTTTTAACACCCTTTCAGATGGTGCCTTATAGCATAAGATCTCTACCAAGTTCAGTTTTAAGGGATGGTTTATGGGGATGAGCGGACTGTCTATGTTATTTCTTTTTTATCTATTTATTTTCAGCACTCATGTATGAGACAGTTATATTTTGAAATAGGATTTGGCTCGATTAATTAGTAACTTTACTTGTGATGAACATGATGTTGATGTTGGGAGGTTTACCGTTCTTGAACAAAGAAATTAGTAAAATTCATTTAAACAATCACATATCTACATATGCT
>JAOXJP010137222.1:0-13445 GCA_025762735.1 Platanus orientalis | reverse complement strand
TTTATCTTTACAATTATCTATTTAAACCTCTTACTAGAGGCATTGTAAACATGGTGATTGAATCAATGAGAATCATATTTTCTTAAATTTCTCATGATATAAGAGCTAGACGATCGCTCTTGGTAATTCATTTACGTGTTTCTGTTCTCTGGCGGGCAGCACCGCCCCGGGCTTTGTTGCTGCTCACCGGGCTCTCACGTCTTCAATTCTCATATCCTCGTTGGCCACTCTCTCTCTACCTATCCCACCTTCTCTCTCTCCATTCAAGTGTATTGCTATTATGCAATGTTACTGAGGCTCTATTTATGATCTAGCGTATTACTCATCTCTTGTTGAAGATGCTTAAAAAAATGGTCATTTGGGTTACAAACATGCTATCAATGATGATGGTGGGTCTACATCTGTTGCTGATGCTTCACAATTGAAGTCATGCCTTATTAGATCTTTTCAAGTGGCTTGAAAACTATCAAAGCCTCCTTTGTATGTCCCTCTCTATCTCAAGAGAAGTTATCACTTGATTCAAGGGATTTTCTAGTGGTGACAGTTGTTTGTTGACACGGAAGTCAGTCAAGCCCAAGCCAATACATTCTAAGTTTTCATGTGATGCATGAAGAACTCTAAAAAAAATAAATAAATAAAAAAAAAAGAAGAAGAAGAAGAGGAGTTGTACTTAAGGAAATCAAGCATAAGCCAATACAACATATTATTGCTAATTCCCATGCGATGCATGAGGCAAACACATTGTGGCTATGTTGAATCCATACCAATACAATGTATTGCGGTCATTTCTCATGCAAGGTGTGTTGAAATGGTATACATTGTGATCCAGGAAATCAAGTATAGTTTAGCTACTTCTTATGTGAAGCAGGAAGAAAGCCCATCATGGTTCAGCTCATCATGGCAATTTTCTTTTTTTTGCCCATCAGCACAACTTTTCGATCATGGTTCATCATCATCAGCTATTAAGCATTTGGCAACGGCATCATCTACCAATTCCATCAATTTGATCAGACATGCTTTTCCAACTCATGGTGGCCATGGGCATTCAAACACATGAAGATTTTTCTCAAATCCTCATGCGTTTGAGGGGGAGTATTAGGGAAAGTAAAATATAATAAGATTTGTTAGAAAATAAAAAAATAGAATTATGATTTGATTTGAAAGGATTGGGGATTATTTAGTTGTTATGTTTATCTTTATAATTATCTATTTAAACCTCTTACTAGAGGCATTGTAAACACGGTGATTGAATCAATGAGAATCATATTTTCTTAAATTTCTCAGAAACATGGACATACTATTACCTAACAATGTCATTCATCAACCTTTGGTTTATGAAAGGCATAGACTTTCCATTGTTCTGTATAGTGTCTACATGGGTCTGAGGGTCAGAATCTGAGTTTCCTTCCTCCGATGAGAATTTTGAACGTCATTTCCAGGTCATACCTTAACAAAATCTAATCAGAGAAGTTTATTTCCTGCATACACAGCCTGACTCTTATGTGTGCAATTCATATGTCATGATGAAGAACTAGATAAATTAGCATCTTGATGTGGCTAAGCCTTAATGAAAAAAGAAACATGAACGTAAACGATGAAGGTTAGTAAACAAAAGTAGATAGTGAAGATTCAGAGATGAAACCCAATCAGAATCTCAACTGTTTTCATGTATATAGAATAAAAAAGGTCTTGCGCTTTTCTTTGATTAAGTAAAATTATAAAGTAAATCTATAGCGCCCGTCGCAATTCCTTTCATTTAATTATTTTTTCAATTACAATAATACTTCCGTTCTTGGAATCGTCTTATTTGTTATGTCATATGACTTGTCGCATAAAAATTTATTTGTTAATGAAATTTTAGTTGTTTAAGTTTCTTTTTCTTCTTTTTGGGTTTATGAGTTCTATAAATATGGTATGAGTAAAACCTGAAGAAGAACAATTCTTCTTATTATTAGGTCCGAAGGAACCTCAATTTATTTTCATATTCTTCAGTGTTGTCTACTAATAATCCTGTGAATATTGTGCAGGGGACTGGTAATTATTTTACATGGCCTTAATGAGCACAGGTAGTTGACAATGTTCTTTGATCCAATCTTCAAAGTTTTTGTTAGGTTTGAATATTTACAAATTTGGTATACTAAGGATTTGCAAGTTGTGATGCAGTGGCAGATACTGTGACTTTGCAAAGCAACTTAATGCCAGTGGTTATAAAGTTTACGGAATGGATTGGATTGGTAAGTTTGGGGCAATTTTAGATGCATTTCCTGATCTCCACCTTGTTGATGGATCACTAGTTATCGCTGAAGTTTTACTTTGTTTCATCTTGAAAACTTGAACCCTAAATCAGGTTTGTTATTTGGCAACACTATTGAGTCTAGTCACAGAAAATATCTAGTCCGTATAATATCTCCAGGTTTCAATCCTTCAATAAAAGAAATTCACGAGGTTCCACAAGAAAAATAGTAGAACATGATTTAAAAAATTGTACTAGTTCTTATCAGTAACATGCAGAAGAAATGAATGAGAGACAGTCTGGCCACTAGCCAAATGCTCAAGCCTTGCACTATATGAACCATACATTATTATTATTATTATTATTATTATTATTATTATTGTTTTTTTGAGGATTAACCAGGGTGTATAAATACTTTGAGGATTAACTGAGGTGTATTTCTCAGGAATCAGAAACTAGCCAGAAGCCTTTTTTTTTTTTTTTTTTTTACAAAAAGCATTTTTCTGAAAATGATCTCAACCTCTTTATACAGAAAATTTAACTTCTTTCTTGGAAAAAAAGATAAGGTGGACTAAACTTATGCTAAGCCCTGGAGACCTGATTTTTTTATCATTAGTGAGCAAGCCAGTAAATTTCTAATGTACTGGATTGAATATTTTAAACTTCTGTTTAGCATGAGTATATGTTGTCTTCTAGAATTAGTTACCTTATGAAATTTGATAGTTTCTGAAATTTGTGCTGTGTGATTGTGTTGTCTTATTTATTTGTTCATATATTTTCTCTTGTTTGATAGAATGCTAGTATTTCTTTTCTTAGGACATGGTGGAAGTGATGGGCTACATGGTTATGTTAATTCCCTGGATGATGCTGTCAGCGATATGGTATATTCTCTTACATGAAGTGTATTTCCAAGAGGATTGTATGTTCATGTTTAAACTCTCTGTATTTCAATTCTTTCAGAAAGCATACCTTGAAAAGGTCATAGCAGAAAATCCAAAGCTTCCATGCTTTTGCTTTGGACATTCAACAGGTGCAGCCATTGTCCTTAAGGTAAGATCTATCCAATGAATGACCTTCCATGAATCTTCTTCATTAGTTTCTATATCCAAATAAACAAATTACAAAAAAACAACCACCTTGTTTATGCTTTATGAATTTATTTTTATTTTATCTCTTTGAAGGCACTATTGGACCCAAAGATTGAAGCACTCGTAGAAGGTGTGGTATTGACTTCACCTGCAATACGAGTTCAGCCTTCTCATCCAATCGTTGCGGTAAGTATGCTCTCGATTCACTTTTTTCAAAATTTTCTACCATGCTTTAAGCTTTTCAAAAAATAGTAAAATAACAATCAGGTTAATGGTTGGGAAGATCTGATCTATTTATATCCTTCATGGCAGGTGCTGGCACCATTATTATCCTTTTTACTACCAAAATACCAATTCAGTGCTGCAAGCAAGAAGGGAGTGCCAGTTTCTCGTGACCCAAGAGCACTAGTGGCTAAGTATTCAGACCCACTCGTGTACACTGGTTCCATTAGGATGAGGACTGGCTCAGAGATACTCCGAATCACATCGTACTTGCAGCAGAACCTGAGAAGACTAAGTATACCATTTCTAGTTCTCCATGGCACTGCTGATACTGTAACTGACCCCAAAGCTTCCAAAAAACTGTATGAAGAAGCCTCTTCGACCGACAAATCTATCAAATTATATGAAGGATTTTTACATGATCTCCTTTTCGAACCTGAGCGAGAGGCTATTGTCAAGCACATCATTGAATGGTTGGATTCTAGAATAAAGGTTTAGCTGTTGCATGGAAGGAATGAATTTGAGGATAACTTAGAAAAAAGAAAATGACAAAATGCTATTGTGGCAAGCATTTTTTTCTGGATTGCCACTTCTAAATCCAGTGACACGCTGGGTAATGTTGTATGCTGATTGCAATATTTGCCTTGTATCATTGCAGATACCAGACATTTTTATAGACTGATTGAAAGGGAATTTTGACTTTGGTGCTAATAATTTAATGAAGGTGGAAGATGCCAGCTTGCTAAGTTGCAAAGTCTGTGGGTGTTGTATCACAGACCTGGGTTCAAAACCCGTCTTCACCTATAATTACCTATCAAAAAAATAAATAAATAAAATTACTGAAGGTGGATTTGGTGTTTGGAAGATGTTAGTAAACAAGGAGGGGCACTTTAAGGGTGTCTTGTGTGATGACTCAATTTTATCTTCATTTTACTTTCAAATTCAGGATTAATGGCTATTCTAAATTGTGATTAGTAGAAGTGTGCCTTGGATTGGAAGGTAAAATAGTATGATCTTTCTTGGAATTCCTCTAAGTCCTTTTCTACGTTAGGATGACTTTGATTTTATCTCCAATGATTGCTTATGTTTACATTTGGGATGATTGATTCTTTATTAACCTTAATAATCATATTGCAACCCATGTCTTTCAACTCAAATCTTCATATTATCCTGCAGATCTTAATTTTAATTTATGCCTGCCTTGTAAAATAGTTTCACATTTATAACATTCCTTTTCTTTTAATAGTTCAAATGCAGTTAGAGTAATGTTTAATGAGCTATCAAGATTAAAGATTTTTTTTTATACCTTTTCTCAAAAACCAAGATTTTCAGTAATTTATATAAAATCTTATGTAGATGCATATAGTCATATACCATGAAAAAGGGATATAACGTATCTTCCAAATGATTCTGGGGTCCTACTTTGAAATTTGTTTATACTATAATATTTTGTTGGAAATAAAGTTAAAAAGATTTCTTTTTAGAAAATTTGATTCCATATTTAAGGATCATTAAAATTTACTTTTAAGTATTAACGTATAACCTTTAGACAGCAAAAGAATTCCTTTCAAGAATTACAATCACTTCAAGAATGAGATTTGGGAAATTCATGCATAAAATTTTAGCCAAGAAGACATCCTTTGGTTTTTTTTAAAACTATAAGTCGCCTAAAGAAGAACTAGATCTATATCTCCAATCTATAAAAAGGACCTCCTCCATTAGTATTCTGACTTTTTTTTTGAGGATCCTAACTATTTCGAGCGTAGGATCTGGACTTTCAAGATAAAATTTAAAGAAGTCAAGACGTCAAATATTTTATTCAGTGATCGAATTCGAGGTCCAAATTCAAGGATCTTCGGTTAATGCGTGCAATTTGGAGTTACATGATGCTCTCTTCACTTTTCACCTTCTTTCCCAGTTTCTACTTTCTATTAGCTTTCTAGTTAAATAATACTTTTCTATTACCTGCTCAGTGCTCAACTCTTTTCCCAGTTTCTACTTTCTATTAGTTTTCTAGTTTTAATAATACTTTCCTAGTTTCTAATTCTAAATTCTTGTTTAAATATTCGACAATATATTTTAAAACTTTTGCTTATAAGCCGAGTGGTGCAGTCATGCACTTCAATGCCCTATGGATTTGGTAGGACAACTTAAAGTTAGCCTAAAGAAAGAATGACAATAGGGGCCGACACATCGGTGCCAAAAAGTGAAAAGCATCCCCCCAAAAGTGTACATCACTACTTCGGTGCTGATGTGTCAGGCCCCTAACTTTAAGTTGTCCTACCAAATCCCACCCGACTTCAATGGGTCCTCTAAATAATTGGAGTGATGCAACAGATCAAGGATAATTGGGCCAAAACTACCTTGTATAGGCTGCACTTTTAGGCCCAATGGAGTATGAATAAACTGCAATGGGCCCTCTAAATAAACCCTACTTATGCTATGTATGTGTGGCCCAATAAAATGGCATACAGCAAGGCCAGGTCGTTTTGCTTATTCAACTGCAGCCATGAGGAATTCTCCAACATTCAAAATTTAAAAGAAGAAGAAGAAAACTGATTCAAAAAGCATGTTGCTATGTGCGAACAGGCTATAGACCATCATATTCAAATCAACTTGACACTACACGAAATCGCATATCGACACGTAACCAATATGATTGTTCACACATTTATAAAAAATAAAAAAAGTCCCCCTCTCACCACCAACCCCCCCTCAAAGAAAAAATAATAAAAAGAAAAAGTGACCTAACATTTCAATAATTAGATGAATGGTATGACAGAATCCACTTGTTTGAGCATGTGAATTGAGGATGGAACAACAGATACATTACAAACAAAACCTAATGACTTCCAGCCGGCAAAGACCATATCCAATATGGTCCCCTCCCACTTCCACCTCCTTTTTTGCCTTTTTCATGTTAATAAAAGGAATAAGTACATCAGATTTCAGTGTCATAGTTAAAAGTGCATATAAGATATTACAGATAATGACAATGAATTGTTCAAACTTTCATTTCATAAACAGTCAATTAGTTACCATCTATCACTCTTAATGAGCTAATGTGTATTTTATGTTCCCTTCATTTCAAACAAAGAGACACTTCCTATTAGGTTTCCATGACAAAAACAACATTAGTAAAATACACATAAATGACACCTCCCAGCCCAAACCCTAAACATATCTAATTACTGTACTTAAGTATTATATTAAGTCAAAAAATATCAATGGATGGAGCATAAAAGGCGGTCCCTCACACTTGGTGCTCAAACACTTTCGAAAACTTTATTCACTAACAGTTGGTTAATTGACTGGTGAAAGTTTATTTTGAAATTTAAAATACTTCAAGTGCACCAATACTCATCTATTTCATCGCTGTTTTTATCTTCCAAGAGCCACTTTATTAATTTAATAACTTGGGTGATTGATGAAGTTAACCCCTTATGCCCATCATGTTTATTTAATTATTTATTTTTCTATTTTCTAGACTTCTAAGTTAATTAAATCAACTTTACTAGGGTTTATTAGAACTTCCAAGAACATAAAAATATTATTGCTTAGCCTAAACTAAGATAGGATTAAAGCATAATAGTATACAGATTTTCAAATATATATATTTTTATAATGTTCCGTCCATCCAATCCTGGATCAAGGTTAATGCATAGTTATATTACGAGGGTGTGTAGTGACTTACAACTTTGGAGACAAACTAGTTATTAACGTTAGTCTTAAAAAAATTAAAAATCATAGTCAGCTGCATCACTCCTACGAGATCGTGTGCTTTGGTACCCATAATAAAGTGCTTAGTTTAGTTGGTTGACTACTGTATCACGACCGTCAGCTGGTTGCGTGTTAGAGTCCAGCTTACCCACTAAAAAAGGGAGGGAAAAAAAATAATAAGATTGGCAGTGTTGTCGCTTAGAAAATCACATTACATGTTAAAAGCGTAATGCCATAGGTCACAAGCTCATTAGTTTGTTTGTTTGTTTTTGTTTTCGTTTGGTATTTAGCCTTTTAGGTACTAGTTCAGTTGCATCAACTTTAACCAAAACTATGGAGACCATATTTTAACTTAATCAAATCTATGGACACCAATATGGTCGATTTCTAATCATACCATGTTGTTGAGGAAGAGAATGTTGTTTGAAATTATCTATGTTCTATGTGTAGGGCAGAGCCAGGATTTTATGGTAGGGGGGGGGGCAAGTAAAACAATTTAGTTAAAAAATATATAAATATACTAAAATGTATATCATTTATTCAAAGAAATAATTTTCATTAAAAAGTCATTTACAGTTATGTATCATTCGTTTACAAAAAAATAATTGTCTACTAAAAATCCATATACAATTCTAGTAGCAATTGTCCATGACAAGGCCTCATCTTCTGAAAGCGTTGGATGATCTTCTTATTATTAGGGTTGTCAATTGGGTCAGGTTGAGCCGAGCCAAGGTCTGCCCAAACTCAACCCGAAATGTTTTATCTGAGCCCGAATTTGGCCTGAATAGAACTTCAGGCCTAATCCCAAACTTATCTCGTTTTAAAACAACATGTTGAGTTTAGGCTGCACAAATAAAACTTTTTCTTAATTTTTAGGTTGATTTTAGACCCATAATTCCCCCTTAATGCATATTTCATGAGTTTTTTTTTAAACAATTGACACTTGAACTATTTGATGATAATAAATTTGTTAAAAATATATAGATCCAAAAAGAACAAAGAATATATATATATATATACCTAATATCAACTTATAAATAAACTTATTATTTGTTAACTAGTTCAGGCCGGGCCAGGTTAGGCCTCTGGCTGAAATTGAGTCTGCCTAAACTCGGCCCAAATAAAACTTCGGGTCTAAAAGTTAGATCCAAATTCAGCTCAACTCAAAATTAGGTTGGCCCAACCTGATTATTTTTCGGGTTGGACATGTCAAGCTTTAACAGCCTTATTATCAATGTTATTAAAAACATTTTTTTTTCGGTATAAGTTATTAAACAAGCATTCATCCAATCATCTCCCACTTATATCCTTAACACAATTAATAATATAGTGTCACTTCCTTGGCAAAAACTAGTGTGTTACTAGTCCATTCAGATTGGAGATGATGTGAACCCTTTGTCCATCACCTTGTAATAGATAGTTTTTGTTTAAAAATCTCATTTTAAATCTTTATTTTCTTCCACTTCTCATATTCAAATATAGCAATAACATTTCTCTATGATTATTCATAAGATTGATCAACATTCTAATCCCTTATCAGAGAATTGTCGCATTTGGATCTCTTATTCTTCTTGATCTTTAATTTACTTTTCGTATACAATCTAATAAGTTTCTTCATGGATTTACGTTGCATTTTTGTGTAAGACAAGGGAAACAAACTAGACTTCTATTTGTGAAGAGAAGGAAGTAAATGTTCTGTCCAAGGTTTTGGTATGCAAGACCTTGGGGATGACACATGGAAGAAAATGGATAGGAATTAATTTAGGTGGGTTAGAAGAAATTTTAATTCCCCGGTCTTGAACACCAAATCATAGAAAAAACATCAACACAGACAATCATTCTTCAAAATAAAAAATAAATAACAGAAAAGAAGAGATTGTAGCTACACGATTGGGAGAACTCGGTTTAGAGGAGAGAAAAAAAAATTATATTAATTACATTATTGAAAGCAAACGACATTTAAGCAAGGAAGAAGAATAATGATTGTCTATGTTGATATAGACCTTGTAGGCTTGCCATTGATCGCCACATGATGTGTTCTTTAATTTGGTGTCTGTTTTTTACTGCCATGCACCACACGTGTTAACTTATAATTCACCATAAACACTACAGACATTTTGTCAACACTGAACATTTTTTTTTCCTTTTGTTTTTGGAATTTGAGGGTGGGGGCAGAAAATTTATTTTCCTCTTCTTTTTTTTTATTTGAATCTGAGGTTCAGTTGCCCCCCTTGCTCCTATGTGGCTCAGTCACTGTCTACATGTGTATAGTAATTGGTATATGGAAATATCTTTTATCATAAAGAGAAAGTCTCTCATACGCCAATGCCCTAGCGTGGTGGAAGAAGCATGACCCTCTCAGGAGAGTGGGCAGAGGTCAAATCCCTTGGCAGCATCCCGCTGTTATACAATATTAGCTGTCTATCCTACCAGTTGTGTGGGTCTCTCTCTATTTAGTGGCTGTCCACCAGCTGGAACGGAGAGAGAGAGAGAGAGAGACACTCAATCTGTCAACTCCAATTCACTGTTGTAATACGATGAGATGGGGATAATTTGTGAATCATAATCCTAACATGACAGTGATTGAAAGATGGGAGTACAGGGCAGCTTTGCATCGTCAATAAACGTCATTATATGTATAATGTAATACCTTTTGTCACAACCATACTAGTTCATCTTTATTTTTTATTTTTTGGATAAGCAAATGTTCATCTTCATTTTAATATGTTCTGTTCTTTCTTTTTCTTTTTCTTTTTTCAGTAACAGGTTACAGATTATAAGTTGGGTTGAATTGAATCAAAACTGTTCAAATCTCTTTGAATCTTCATTAAGAATCCTAGAATAAACATAAAAAAAAAAAAAAAAAAAAAAAAATAAATAAACAAAAAAAAGAAAATAAACTAAAATTGGAGGTTAATCTCCTTTTTTTTTTTTTTTTTTTTCTGAACATTGATGTATTAGATTTCAATTACACAAGTGAACGTCAGATAAACATGGTTTTGTAGATAAGTTAAAAGCATTTTAACGAGTAAACTGTCGGATATTTTTAAAGTTTAGAGAAACTTTTCAAATAATTTTATAACTAAAATACCTTTTGCTTAAAGGTCTAATTATAAAACTATTTAAAACAGTTTTAAACCTGACTTTTTGTCTTTTCATAGACTATTTGAATTTGAAATAAGGAGGAAAAACAATTTTTTTGTGAAAAACAAATGGTAGTTAACAAGTTTTTGATGAAAAAATGTTTAGCCCCACAATGCTTAGAAACCAAGAAGGAAACCTCCTTATAAATAAAACGTTTCATTGTATTTCACTTTAGCAATGGAGGAGACTATGCATATAATGGGTTATTGCATGATGCATTACATCACGCACACACATGGACAAATGGCACAAAAGCACTTTAGTCACACTTGTGTGTGCATGAAGATGGCATAGGCGCTTGATGCTTGGTACAAAACAAGGTGTATGGTGCAAGGTGTGTGGTGCATGGCGCATGGTGCGGGTGTGATATGCGTGACGCATGGCACAACATGTGGCGCTTGACACATGTGCGGGTGTATTCAAAAGTAATTAATGAAAAAATACAACTCTTTATAAAAAGGTGTGCATTCTATACATAATATAGAAAGACAACTCTTCATTAAAAGGGGTCTCATGTAGAGGTGCCTTAGGTGTCTACAGACAATAATAAGTGACCCTACATAACACAAATAGTCACAACCATTAGCTAAATACACCCATATGAAATCTATAAATAAAGGAGCCCTACCATCATTTTAAGGACTTCAATATCATTTCTCTCCTCTATTTTTTGTAAAAATAAATAAAAAAAGCCTCTATATTCTCTCTATTATTTTTCATAAATAGTGATCATTTTTAGTGATAATATCAAGTGTCAAGGGTTGATCTTTGGTGGTGTAAACTGTTAATCAACAATACAATCTACAGATTAAGCTCATTTTATCCTAGAGGCGGATTTGCTGACTCGTTGCAATCTTTGCTTTCTTCAACAAGAATGGAGTAGAAGGTGAATACTATCTTAAGGAAAACGTGATCCATTACTAAGACATCATTATATTGTCATGTTGTCTCATTTTTGCTTATTATTTTTTCTAACAATCCTAAGACAGTATTGGTGACATGATCAATAACAATGGCCCAATCTTCAATTAATGTCCTCAAGTTCAATATTGAAAAACCGAAAAGATTTTATTGTTCAAATTTCATATGTTGGCAAAAAAAAAAAAAAAAAAAAAAACTTCATCTCATGCTTACTTCTTTAGATGTGGTTTATGTGTTGACAAGTCAAAGACCGGTGGAAGAAGAAGATGAAACCCTTACTCAAACCTGACAATGAAAAAAGTGGAAACTGGACAATTATCTATGCAAGGAACTCATTCTAGATGCCTTATCAGATGCTCTATTCAATGTTTATGAATCCATTAAAAGTGCTAAAAGATATGGAAAGTGCTACAACTCAAATATAAATTCTAAGATTTTAGAAGAAAATTCTTAGTAAGTCAATTTTCAAAATTTACTATGATAGAAAGTATACCTATATTAATTAGATCAATTTCATGAATTAGAGCATAAAGCAAGACAACTAACAAAAGTAGAAAGTAAAATGGATGAGTCTCTTCTTTTTGGTTCCATCAGCGATAAACTTCGTCCATCATATCAAGACCACAAGAAGAATCTCAAACATAGAAAAAATGAGTTATCTTTAAAAGAAAATACTCAAAATCTTCAAATAAAAGATCAATTTCAATTACGTGAAAAGAAGATCAACCAAAGTATCTTGCAAAGACAAACGTGACTGAAGAAAGACCACATCGGTCGAAGATAAAGAATATGATCAACTCTAAAAAAGGATTAAAGAAAAAGCACAAGAACAAGAAAACATGCTTTCATTGCAATAAGGTCACACTTTAAAAAGAACTATCAATTGTACATAAAAGAAAGAGGGAAACGAAGAGAATGATCTGTTTACAAAAAGTAAGGTATGTCTCAAGTTCATGTAATCGAAGAGGCCCTACATGTAGTCATTTTGGAGGTAAATGTGGCGGGATAGGGTGGTGAGTAGTGATTTGATTCTGGAGCAACAAAACATGTGACTTTTTATAAGCATATGTTGAAGTCCTTCCAAAGTACAGTGATAAAAATGTACTTTATTTGGGTAATTCACCAACCGCTAAGGTGTTAGTATAGGGTAAGACAGACCTTAGTCTAACATCAGAAAAGCACTTCGCCTTAAATAATGTTTTTTACGTACCCGAGATTCAAAGGAACTTAATATTTGTCAGTTTACAAGTCAAACATGGTTTCAAAATTGTTTCCAAATCGAATAAATGTGGACATATATAGAGTATGCTTCTTGTGACATGTTCAAATTTAATATTTATAATGAAATTTTTTAGTAAGTTTATATTGTTGATTCTTTTGATTTATGACATGCTAGATTAGAACATGTAAATACACATCTATAACAAAATATGATAAAAGTGGGATTATTTTCAAAATATTAAAATGAGAAACTAAAAAATGTGATATTTGTAAAAAATAAAAATTCACTAAAAAAAACCTTTTTATAAGGCAGAGATAAATACAAAATTATTATGATTAATACATTCTGATATATGTGAATTAAATAGACTAGTTACTCGTGGAGGTAAGAGATATTTTATTACATTTATAGATGATTATTCTAGGTATGTTTATGTAAAAGATGAGTCATTAAATAAATTAAAAACCTACAAAATCAAAGTAAAAAATCAACTAGACACAAGAATTAAAAGATTAAGGTTGGATAGAGAAGGAGAATACGCGGCTAATGAATTTATTAGTTTTTATGAAAAAAAATAAAACATCAAATATCATCTTCTCAGACACCTTAACAAAATAGAATAGAAAAAAAAGGAAAAACTGAATCTTATTAAAAATGATAAATACTATGATAATAAATTCAGATTTACCTTTTAGTTATTGTTGTGAAGCTCTACTTACATCTTATTATATTTTAAATTGAATTTCTCATAAAAAAACAAAAATCATTCCTTATGAAATTTGGAAGAAACATAAACCAAACTTTAATATCTTAAAGTGTAGGGTTGTAAGCATTGGTAAGACTACTAAATCCTAATAGCATATGCCCAAAATAGTAAGGTACATCGATTATTAAC
>JAOXJP010137211.1:0-13445 GCA_025762735.1 Platanus orientalis | reverse complement strand
AATTTTCTTGATCCATCTTTCTTGGGTCTTTATCTCTTTTGGGTGAATCATTTTCTTTTTCTTTTGAAAAAGATGTTTGGGTTCTAGAAATTGATTTTTCCTTTTTAGATTCTTTTCATCATAAGTCTTTGAGTTTGATTTATTCCTCTAGACTCTTGAAAACTTTGGGCTTGCACGTTCCTTTGCCCGTTGATGTATTTAACCCTTATATGACCATTCAAACCACAATAGTGGTATTTGATAGGAGGTCTTCTAGAAATTGAGACATTACTTCTAATGGTTAAGTCATAGCCTATTAATAGGCTAAGTGTTCCCTTTTCTCTTTCTCATTGAGTAAGAGTTTTATTCTTAAAAGAAGAACATCTTTCACCATATATTATGGCTTGTGAAAAGACACCGGTCTTACTTTTTACCCTTTGTAAAAGCATTCTTGCTTCTCTTTTTGAAGGTAGAAGGTTGGGTATTTTTGGAGCTATAACACAAACTTTTTCTATCAACACCTTCTTTGCCCTTTATCAACATTTTATCTAATTTTTCACTACCTTGGGCAAGGGAACTAAGATGCTTCTTGTTATGTTCTTCAAGTTCTTTGACTTGATTAAGTAGCTCATTGTTTCTTACATTGAGCTTACAGCAAGTGAAATCAAAACTCTTTTTGTTCTCTTTTAGAGATGTGATTTTTTGTTTAAGTTATAGCTTCTTGTAAGATAAGATTTCATTGTCCTTAACAGGTTTCCTTTTTTCTATTTTACTATTAATTTTATCTAGTCCAATGAATGTTTTTGCATCCCTTAATCTCTTTTCTAGGAGGTTTATATTTTCTTTTAAACTTTGGTTCTCTTCTCCTAAATTGTCAACCAAAGATCCTAATTTTAACTCTCTTATTCTTTTTTGTAGTTCTTCATTTTCTTGAGTTAGACTCATGGTCTTTTTCTTATATGCCTTGGCAGTCTTAGCTAACTCTATACTTTCTTCACCATCACTTTCAGATTCATTTTCATTGTGTGAATCCTTAGACGTGTTAAACACCATAAGGACTTTGGATTCTAGTGAAGTGTTTTCCTTACTAGATACCATTTCATCTTTTGATGAACTTAGGACACTCCCATAGGTCATCTCAAGAAACTCCTATGCTTTTTTAGCAGTTCCCAACATTCCTATTCTACATAGATCATCAGGACTCAAGGCATGATGCAGAGCACTTAGAGCTTTGTGGTTTGCTTCATAAACCTCTATTTTTGACTCTACCCACTTACTTGGGTGTGTGGAAAGTTTGGTGTAGCCTTCCACTACTGAGCCCCACACTTGATGGCCCAAAGATTTTAGGAAGATGGTCATACGAGCTTTCCAATAAATGTAGTCTATCCCATTGAAGTAGAAAGGAGTAAAAATTGACCAACCTTCCTTTCTAGACATTTTATTGTTGGAATTTTGATCTTTCCACTTCAGTGCTTAGATCATTTTTGAGCAGCCTTGCTTTGATATATATTGAAGTTCCAATATTGATCCTAGAGGGGGGTGAATAGGATGTTTTATAAAATTCTTTTCAATTCCAAATTCAATTACTTGTTTTAAATGGTCAAGTTGTTCTTAATAATTAATTGAAATGTGCATATGTATATAAGTGGGTTGTATATAAAATTATATTAATGTGTGCAATGCTTTGACAACAAGAGTGACAAATTGAAGGCAAACCACAATCAAACACAATATGTACAAGATGTATAGTGGTTCCGCACAACAGCCTACATCCACTCTCAAAAGCTCACCACGGAGCCAAATAATTTTATAAAGATTGATAATATTATAATTAAGGCTAAAATTAATCGAAAGCCTAATCTACTTGCCAAGCAAGCTACACCCAGTGTCTCTGGCGGGTGTGGTCTATGGTTTACTCTTTCAGTGTCTCCGAAGGGAGAAGTCTCACTAACTTTGAATAAAATTAAGAAGGCAAGTAAACCTCTTAAAGGTTGATGTTGCCTTTGCACAAAGTTGGGGTTGCTCCTCTTGAGCTAGATGTGACTATTGCTCCCAATACTGCTTGATGACTCTTCAATCTTATAGAGTCAACACGGGTGGGTTGCTCCTCCTTGAGTAAGGTGTGACACGTAATCCCACACTTCTCTTCTTGGGTTTCACTTATGGATAACCCTTATAGCCTACCTTTAAAGGATATGCCTTAGCAAGATTAGAGAGGTGGCAATTGGAATGGTCTTGGGTATAGATTTACCTATCTAAGCATAGAAAAAGGTTCTCTAAAGATTGGAAGAACCAAACCTCTCAAGATCTACCATAATAGACAAAATGAACTTTCAAGTATATAAATTTTTAGTAAGAACCATCATTATGCTCATGGGGGTTCATCCTCTTTTATATTGGACGAGAATGATGTTAGTCCATTATATTAGACCATCCCCAAATAGTCAAATGTTATTGGCCATTGATTGAAAATAGATTTTTGAAGTTTAGACTGTTATATAGTGTTTTTACAACTTTGGATCGATCCTGGATTGATCCAAGTGCAAAAAATCACTTAGAGCCTGTAACTAGAGAGTTGTTGGATCGATCCAAATTTCGTGTATTGCCTTCTAAAACCTTAGAAATGCTACATAAGACTTTAGATCACCCCTCTATGGTCTGGGAAGGTCCTAAGACCTTTAGTACTATTTCTTGGACCTTTGATTCACCTAGACTACCATACAATACCTGATTTACCTTGAGATAGCTTAGAATAATGCGTGAATCCTTCGGGATGATTTGCCGACTCCTGGATTGTCCTTTGGAGGCTTTCTTAATGAATGATGATGTTCTTCATAACGCATGAACCCAAGAACCTCCTAGATTCTAACATAACTCTACTCATGTCCTAGTCTACACAGTACATGTATTTAACAGTTCAAGGAATTTACAACATATTACATTTACAAAATTGATTCTTAGTACTACCTTAGATGTTGTTAAATCGACTAAGAGATTTCTATCATCTAATTTTGATATGAAGGATCTAGGAGAACCTGACATTATGTTAGGAATAATGATAACTAGAACCAATGATAAAACTTGTTTGTCTTAACCACATTATGTTGAGAAGATGTTAAATAGATTTAGGCAAGCTAATTGCAAATCAATTTCTATTCCTTATAATCCTTGTAAACATTTTAAACAAAATAGAGATATTACAATATCACAAAAGGAATATGCTAGAATTATTGGTAGTTTGAAGTATCTAACAAATAGTAAAAGACCTCATATAACTTATGCAGTTAATAAACTTAGTAGATATACTTATAGACCAAGCAAAGACCATTTGACTACAATCATTAGAGTGTTGAAATACCTAGCTAAAAGATACTACTAATTTGGGTTTGCGTTAGAATGACATTCCACTGTCCTTAGTGGTTTTGTTTTCACACTTGGTGGTGGAGTGGTGTCATGGAAATTTTCCAAGAAAACAAGTGAGGCTCCATCTATAATGGAGTTAGAATTTATTGCATTGCAAAAGGCAGGAGATGAAGTTGAATGGCTTCAAAATTTGATGACCGATGTGCCTTTGTGTCCAAGGCCTATCCCATCTATCTCAATACATTGTGATAATAAAGCTACCATAACTTGAGCTATTAGTAAAGTATATATTAGAAAACATAGACACATTCATCTAAGAGACAATATAATAAGGCAACTAATATCTGATGGGGTAATTACCTTAAAGTTTGCAAGGTCTGAGATGAACTTAGCTAATCCTCTGACTATACCATTAGCTAGAAAGTATGTGATGGAAACATCAAGGGGGATAGGGCTTAAGCCCATTTAGATGAACAACCATTGACAACAACCCAACCTATAAGCCACTTTAGGAAGTAGTTTCAATGGTTAACAACAAGTCATTGCATTGAATTCAACGATAGCATTATCACTAGTGTCCCTTTCCTATGATATGGATTGTACGAACTGCAACAAAGAAATGGATGAGTTTTATAACTCTTAATGGGTTCATATCCATTATAGGTAGTGTGCTATAGTTATAGTGCATACCTGATGGACTCACTTACATAGGTGTGGATGTGAGACTACTTCCTATGAGAACTTTGGCTAGTTCTCTAGAGAACTCATGAAAATTCAGGTTGTGTATACATGGCCGAAATAACATCAAACCATAGAAGAACTAAAATGTTTTAGAAATTGTTGTGTGGTGACATGTACAACTAGTTTACAACAAAGAATCTAAGTTCAAGTAATTTAATACACTTTTTTTTTTTTGAAAATTTTGTTATGTTAATCCTAAGATGTTGGTCATAGTAAAAAAGACATTCATTTATGCACTTTAATTTTGAGTCCTGACTTAATCCACTTTTATGATTTTAAATTTTGAATCATGTGGGGGATTGTTGTATTTTATATATTTAAAGTGATTTAAAATTTATTTTATGATTAATTAATTTATAATTTTTCAAGAGATTTGACCGGTGAGAGACTTGTCATTAGGAATGCTCATGACTTAAGTCTTGTCTCCCATATCTCTTTATGAGATGTTGGGAAAGGTTTCTTAATGTATTATTTTTTCATTTCCAAGACAAGTGGAGGCTTGTCTACTTTCCTCTATTTCTTTAATTTTATTTCTTTGGTTGCTTAAGGCTTAAGCCTTGTGACTATTTGAAATGGCTTTGGAATAAAAAAAAAAACATTAAAGCTGTGTCCTACTCACGTTTCTTACTTTCTAAATTTTCCCTCTCCTATATATACTATAGTTGAGATGTTTTGGCTTCCTTACATATTACAACATTATCTTCTTCTTCTTACTTAAGTCTTTTAAGTATTTTCGTATGTAACTGAATTGGGATTGTACCCGGGCTCTAAGATAGCCTTCAAGGGACCATGCTATCTTTGGAAAAGAACGACTGTTGAATCCTAGAATTTGACTACCACAAACACTTCAAGTACTAAGGAAGTGATCCGAAGGAGGGGGGATGGGGAAAATCAAATTTAATGGCAACTCATTTGCATGCCTCAGTCCACCACTTGTATAAACTGATAAGTTTTATAGATTCTCCTCATATTCTATTGTTCTAATTTGTTTAAAGTGTGTATTTTTTGTTATAAATGATTTTTTACAAGCCTATATTTACAACAAACAAAATCTGACCGATTGCCATCCCCAGGTAGGGCTATCAACTATCACCTAAACATTCAAATTCAATCTGTTTCAGGGATGCATTTATATCCGATTCGTTCAAATATTCATTTGCAAGCTAACTGAATACTGATATATATACATCCATTTCCAGCACACACACACACACACACACACACACACACACACACACATATATATAGAGAGAGAGAGAGAGAGCCCTTAGCTAAAACCTCCCTAATAGTCAGCTCCCCTTCTTTAGTTGAACTCCACCGATCTTCTTCCAACTTTGTAGTTATTAGGTCCTCTTATCTTCGTAATCTTTATTATAATCATCGTCATCTTCACCTCCATTCTTGAATTAATAACACAGAAATCTCTAACATCTTTTTCTTCTTCCTTAGGGTGTACTAGTATCTGCTCTTCTTATTGATGTTACTAACAATCCCATTCCCCTCCACTTTTCTCCCTCACCCCATGTTTTCAAGCCCAAATTATATGTGTCACCACTCAAAACCTTAATTTTCTAATAGAAACTGTAATAAGATATGATGGCATATTGGAAAACGGGTATTCTTTTACACCAACCAGATGGTCCACAATTAACCCCGGTCTTCTGCAAGGCAAGCTCTGCACACATGAGACTAGACAAAGATTAGGGGACTAGTGCCGATAAGGTGCCGACTTTAGTCCTCCAACAGTCAAGTCAGAAAGAGTAGGGGGAGCTAATTGAAAAAATCTCTTGCTAGGGTTTCTAAAATCCCATACCTAGTAGACGAAGCAACACCCGTATTTATAGGCCCGGGCTGGGGTCGTATCAAGGTGAATCTTGCCAGTCGCTTTTCCCCCCACATTCTTACATGGCACTATTGCCCACATTCTTTAGTGGAACTATTGCCCCCGTTCTTAGCCGCATCCCTCCTGTCTTCTATCCTTTTCTTTAGATTTAGCAGGCCTACTGACAGATTTGTCTCGGAGGTCCCACGATTCGCATAATGGTTTTCAGGTGTGGTTTATCCTTTAAGTCATATAGTCAGGGTCTCGGGTGGTATTAGTGTTCCAACGAAAAAGGGTAGCCCGACTCTAGGAGTCGAGGGTTTTAAGTCCCCGAGATCGAATGGCCTTCTGGGTCTCGGGTGTCCCAGGTAGAGATTTTTATAAGGCACTACGACTAGAATTTGAGTCTTGTGGTTCTTTTGTCGAGAGCCCGGGTGAGCGCATCCCCGAGTAGGACATTCTCAGGATCCTCTAGGACAAGCTACCTAGGGCCAGGCAATGGGCAAGCTATCAGGGTTTGGTCCTAAGTCGGGGTACCCCATCAGTTGCCCCCTATTCCTAGGTCAAGTTAATGAGACACGGGAATATAAATCACTTATGACCATTATCTACCACCTTGGCGCAGGCAATGCATCCCCTCAGTTTTTTGGATAGCCTCTAGGGATGAGGGCTCATGATTATCTCGCATTCAATGAGTGTAGGTAATCAAGGGGGCATGCCTGCATTAATCACAGGTCGTGTCAACTGTCATGACATTTCGCATCCCGTGCCAATCTGATAGTCAAATTCAAATGTTTGAGCTTTTTTTAGATTCGCACACCTAATCATTTCTCGGGTCTATTTTGCCAACCCTAAGATTCACAACATGTGTAAGGTTGAGATTTCCCCGAGCCTCCTATAAATACCTATTTTGATACTAAGGTTTTATCTATTTGCTCCATCTTCAATCTCTTGTTGTCGATTGCCTCCGGCAACTCCTGACGCTTCCCAGTGTCCTAACAAACCATAGCTAGTGTCTCAGTCACTCTTTTCCAGTAGCCAGTTTTCGTTTTGGCAGTAACTTTCTGCCACTCTAGCCTCCTCGCCTTCGTTTTCTCTCAAGGTAATTCTTTCCCTAAGTTCTTCATTATTTCATTCATTTTTTTTCATGCCGGCATCAGCGTCTTCTCTGTTCCTAGTATTTTTCCTAAGTTCTCTATTTTAGTTGGCTTTGTGGGTTTTTTACCTTTCGGCAATCATTCATTTTTTTGTTTTTTTTTTACATCTCCTGTACCTACTCTTAAAATAGATGGTGTCCAGGGATACCATCGACAGGATGGTTGATGGGGCCGACAACTTCTCGGAAGTCCAGTAAGTCCCTTCGGGGCAGGCTACTAAGCTTGCCTCGACTAGTTCACGGGGGACAACCAGGGAGATTACTCCCAAAGAAGACTTCAAGGCCACCCAGTACGCTTCTGAGCTGGGGGCGAGGACCTTCACCTGGTACAGCATGGCCTATCAAATCTCTGAAGGGGTAATCCTCACTACCCCGGGGAAGGCCCGGGCTTTTAAAGCGTCAGGTAATAGCGTAAAGCCATATGAGCAGGCCCTTATGGCGGGCCTTAGGTTCCTAGTTCCCTAGTTCTTTAGGGAACTACTGCTTTATCTTGGGTTGGCACCCGGGCAATTGATGCCCAATGCTTGGAGGATAGCCATCGGGTGCATGGTGTTGTGGGAGTTAACCTTCCAAGGTTGGCACCACCTCATTGTAAGCAAATTCTTTCATTGCTATGCCGTTAAAGAACAAGAATTGGGACAGTTCTTTTTCACTAGTCAAGACCCACCAATGACTTTGGTGACGGGACTCCCGATTTCATGTAGCGGGTGGAAGACCAGATATTTTTTTGTCTTGGGTGAGAACTGAGAATGCCATCAGGTGAGGTATTGAAGGTGAAATTCAACCGACGTTGGGCTTCAGTCATCAGCCCGATAGGTAAGCAATCATTCTTCCTATCATGTGTATTTTCTCCTTCCATTTTTTGTCATTAATATGTGTACCATTTTTCCTTCTTTTATATATATATATAGTCATCGAAGCAAGCGAGGCATCTGACAAGGAGGAGGATCGCATTAAGAGGGTCGTGAATTTTCTCATCCATGCCTTCTTGGACCTAGCCATGTCTATCAGGCTTTTTGAGTGTGGGTTTGGTCCTGACCCCTCTGGTAATGCACCCATACCCCTCATTTCCTCTAATTTTCTTTTCTCTTCTCTTCTTTTTTACTATGATGTTCTGAACTTGGGTTTTTCATTATGTAGCCATGAAGACCGATAGAAGTTTTCTGGGTAAGGCTAAGGAAATCAGGGATGCGGCCTGGGGGGTGAAGAAGGCTTCTCAGCCATTGATAGCCCGAGCGGGGGCAGCGACGGCCTTGAAGAAGAGGAAGCGCCATATCATCCCTGGAAGACCTTCCAAGACTGTCGCTCTTGAGACTGTCCCTATGCCCTCGGCTCCCACTATAATCCCCATCACCCACTTGGACGAGGACATTGAGCATCGTTCTCCCCCCTCCTCGAGCAGGATTCTAACAGTAACTTCACAGCCGGACGTTTCCTTGGTCTTCTCCATGATTCCTAGCATGGAGACCCGGGCCTCTGTAGCCTCCTCGGCCCCCGTTACTTCAGTTGCTCCCCTAGCTTCTTCCCCCGAGGTCGAGGACCGTTCTGCTGATGCTGCACCGTCTACATCCGCCCCTGATCAGGGAGTTGATGACTCCGTCCTCAAGCTAGATTCCTGGCTATTGAGGACTGGTGTCGGGGTGCCTTTCTTCTAGATAGCATCCCCGCCTTTAACGTTGAGTATCTAAGGAAGCGGCTCTCCCCGACTGGTGTGCATCAAGACATGATGCAGTATATGGCCAAGGAAAGATTTTTAGTCTATTGTTTTTTCTCTCCTTTTGTTTTTTTTGTTTAGTTCTAAGTTTCTCACTTCTCCTCCTTTATTTATTTTATTTACTTGTTTTTTTTTACAGACCGTGGCTCTAATGGCTACCTCCATTGAGAGGTACAAGTACTGTGAGCAGGTCAAAACAAATAATCTTGACTGCCTTGCCAAGGCCAAGACTGATTACTTGGTTTTTAGGGAGGAGCCCAAGTTGATGATTGTTGGCATCGAGAAGAGGCTATAGCTATCGAAGAAAGGCCACTCGAGCTTGGCCAAGAAGTAACCGAGTAAGAGGCCTACATCAAGAACTTGGTTGCTCAGTTATGGGACTCGGATGTGGAGATCACCCACACTAAGAATGATCTTGGGGCTGAGAGAAATCGATGCATCAGGGACGAGGTTAAGCTGAAGGCGGCTGTCGAGAGCACAAGAAAGAAGGCAGAGGAGGAGACCTCAGCATGGGTATATCTCGAGATAAAGGCGGAGAGGGAAAAAGAGAGGTGGGAGATGCGGGAGGAAGCCTCCCGGGAGGCCGAGGCAAAGTACCTGGCCTCAGACGCTTTCGGCCTCGTCAGGGTTGAATATTTCTGGGAGGGGTGGGAGGAGTTTAGGGAGGTCACGTTAGAACGATTCCCAGATGTTGACTTCTCGTCCCTCTAGCCCCGAGGGACTGAACTTGAAGACAAAGAGGAAGAGGCGGCCGAGGGCCAGGAAGAGGTGGTCAAGGGGATAGTCGAAGTGCCTATTGTTGTTCCCGAGGGTCCAGACGTTGTAATGGGGGATGCCAACCCTAAGGAATTGTCTTAGGCCCCCCCTCTTTTTGTTATGATGTACATTCTATATACATATAAATAAAAAATCTTTTGTTAATTGTGTGTTGTTTCTAATTTCCTTGAATTTTTAAATGTTAATGTAAGCGTCGTGTCATTAGTGTACTCTTCATGGCTAACGGCTAGTAGGAAAGAACCCAGTCGAGTGTTAATGTCCCTGGGGTCATCCCCTATTTCTTGAGTAGCGAGAGGCTTAGTTAGCGATAGAAACCTCCTAGGTGTCGGCACATAGAGGTTCTATCTTGTCGTTATTCTAGTAGATGTGTAATGTGGTAGCAAGCCATTTATAGTTGCGACAATTACTTGGAACTGGGACTCCTTGTAGTCGATTACTTTAATGTTGAATGTGTGCAATTTAACTAAATAAAAAGGTTTTCGATGTTGGGTCGGACAGGCATTTTGGCATGTGAGGATTCTCGACGTCACTTTCACAGGCTTAATCCTTTGCTATTTAGTGTTCTTAGAGATGCTTACATGTCAGCCCGGGTTTTAGTAATGCACACGGGAAGGTGTGGATGCACTTACTCAATAGTATAGCCACTTCTGGCAAGGTTGGGGTTGATTTGTAAGGCTTCTTTGCTTCGTATTTTCTTAAGCCAAGGGTCACTTATCATGAAGATTCGGAGCTCTTTGCAGCCTGAGGCTAAAGGTCACGCCATCCTCGTGACCTAAGGGTTGGTCGATTAACCCAGAGCTAGTCTTGTAGCCTGAGGCCGAAGGCCGCACCATCCTTGTGGCTAGGGGTCATCCTCATGACCTGAGGGTTATTCATTTAACCCCGGGCTAGTCTTGTAGCCTGAGATCGAAGGTCATGCCATTCTCGTGGTTATGGGTCATCATCGTGACCTAAGGGTTAGTCGTTTAACCCTAGGCTAGTCTTGTAGCCTGAGAGGTCGAAGATCGTGTCATCCTTGTAGCTAGGGGTCATCCTTGTGACCTGAGGGTTAGTCATTTATCCCCGGGCTAGTCTTGTAGCCTGAGAGGCCGAAGGCCATGCCATCCTCGTGGCTAGGGGTCATCCTCGTGACCGCTATCAACCCTGCATAATTCAAAACATTTTGATAGTCAGTACTATAATTTGAATTTCATTGATAATATATTTTCAAATGTTCTACATTCTAGGGCCATGGTAAAGGCTCCCCTTGCATTGTCTCTAGGTGGTAAGTCCTGGGCCTATTACATTACATCACTCGGTATGGCCCTTCCCAAATTGGCTTGAGTTTTTCCTTTGTTAGGTCTTGAGTTGTATGAGTGACCTTTCTAAGCACTAGGTCTCCAATAGTGAACCTCCTTGCCCTCACCTAGGAGTTGTAGTACTTAGCCATTTTTTGCTTATAGATAGCTACTCATAGTGTAGCCTCATCCTTTTTCTCCTCTAGCAAGTCAAGGTTGTTCCTGAGTCCCTTCTCGTTCATTTCTGGGTCAAAGTTCCACTAGTACTACCGCCTCGATTCCAAAGGCCAATGAGAAAGGTGTCTCCCCCGTGGGAATTCTTGCAGTGTTACGGTATACCCACAAGACACTCGGGAGTTCCTGAGGCCACAAGCCTTTTGACCTTTTGAGCATTTTCTTTATTATATTCAAGAGGGTTCTATTGGTGACTTCTACTTGGCCGTTGGCTTGGGGGTGAGCTGGTGAGGAGAAATAATTTTTTATGCTGAGTTCTAAGCAGAATTCTTGATATCGGGCCTTATTGAATTACTTCTCATTGTCAGTAATGATGACTCGGGGAATACAAAATAGGCAGATGATGGACTTCCAAGTGAAGTCCCAGATGTTTCTCTCGGTAACCTTTGCCTAGGCCTCAGCCTCCACACACTTAGTAAAGTAATCGATAGCTACCACCAAGAATCTCATCTACTTCTTTCCCCTGGGGAGCAGTCCAACTATATTGATCCCCCACTGTGCGAAGAGCCACAAGCCTATTATAGGTGTCAACTCTTCTACCGGTTTCTTAGGGATGCTAGAAAACCGTTAGCACTTGTCACACATTTGGACGAGGAGGGCGGCATCTTTCTGCATAGAGGGCCAATAGTATTCGGCCCTGATTGCTTTGTAGGCCATAGAATTGCTTCCTGAGTGATTCCAACATATTCCTTTGTGGATCTCTTGGAGTGCATAGTTGGCTTCCTCCTCGGACGGGCGTCTAAGTAAAGGGAGCATAAAGCTTCTTTTATAGAGGACATCATCAAGTAATAGATATCGACTGGCCCGCATCCTTGTTTTCTTGGCTTCTTCCTTGTCTTTAGAAAGTTGTCCATTCTTCAAATATCTTATTATCTGGCTAGCCCATCCAGGCGTTGGGCTGACCATGTGGACCTTCCTTTCCTTCTTGCTCTTGATACTCGACTAAGGGAGGTGTTCTAAGATGATTCCCAAGGCCAAGTCCTCATGAGCGGATGATGCTAGCTTGGCTAACCTATCAACATCTTCATTGTCCTCCTGGAAGATTCGTTGAATGATGAAGCATTTAAATTAGGACTTTTCTTCCTCTACTATGGCGAGGTATTGCTTCATTCGGTCATCTTTTGTCCCATACTCCCCTTATACTTTTCCGACCACCAATTGGGAGTCGTTCTTGACTTTTACCTCCTTCACCCTAAGCTCGCGAGCAAAATGAAGCCCTGTGATCATTGACTCATACTTAGCCTCATTGTTAGTCTCTTTGAACCCAAATTTAATGGCATATTCAAGTTTCACTTTTTCTGGTGTGATCAGGACGACCCCTCCCCCTGTGGCAACATTGGTGGAGGATCCATCCATATGCACGACCCCTTCATCTTGGTTGGTTCCTTCTTGAGGCATGATCTTTGAACCGGGCTCAACATCCTGGTCATGGGTACACTCAGCAATAAAGTCGGCGATGGCTTAGCCTTTAACCGCTCCTCAAGGGTGGTACTCGATATTGAATTTGCTTAATTTTATCGACTACTTTACTAGTCTTCTCGAAGTCTTAGGCTTATGTAGTATCGTCTTGAGTGGTTGGTCCAATAGGACCCAGATGGTGTGGGCTTGGAAATAGGGTCTCAATCACCGAGCGGTGATGACCAAAGCAAAGGCCAAATTTTTTGCCCTCAGGTATCTTTCCTCCACTCCCCAGAAGGCTCGGCTTGTGTAATACACAGGTGCTTGTGCCCCATCCTTTTCCCTTAACAGAGCTAAACTTAACTTTGTTTCCTACACCGATAAGTACACGTAGAGCACTTCCCCTTATTTTGGCTGATTAATCATCGACAAGTTGTTGAGTAATTCTTGAGCTCGATAAAGGCCCTGTCGCACTCTTCATCCCAGTGGAAGGCCCTCCTTACTATACGGAAGAAGGGAGAGCACTATCAATAACACGAGAGATGAATCTGCTGAAAGCTACAACCCTGTTGGCCAGGCACTATACTTCCTTTGTGCTTCTAGGTGCTTGCATATCGAGGATCGCCTTTACTTTTTTGGGATTGGCCTCTATTCTCCTATGGGACACCATGAACCCAAAAAATTTCTCAGCTGAGACCTCGAAAGCACACTTGTCGGGATTGAGTTTCATGTAATTCCTCCTCAAGGTCTGGAAGGTCTTGTCTAAGTCTGAGAGGTGTTGTTCGGTTTAGAGGCTCTTTACTCTACATACACCTCAACATTCCTTCTAATCTAACCCTTGAACATCTCATTAACTAGTCTCTGGTAGGTAGCTCTAGCATTCTTCAATCCAAAAGGCATCACTCGGTAACAGTAGAGCCCCCAATCAGTGATAAAGGTAGTTTTTTCTTGGTCAAATTCATAAATTTTGATCTGGTTATACCC
>JAOXJP010137200.1:0-13445 GCA_025762735.1 Platanus orientalis | reverse complement strand
AAGCATGAATTTGATTTCAATTTTTTATATGTTACTCTTCTATATGTCTACCATAAGCATGCCTAATTTGATGATTTTTTAAAAACCCTAAGGGCTTCAAAATTGAGAAGAAGAGTTGCTAGATTTTCTCCTAATAACTAACGCCTGTTTTCTAGTGAATTAGAAAATAGGCGTCAGGGATGAATTCAGGCATTGAGATCTAGGACCCACCCCAGGGAGCCCTGATCATCCTAGAGCCTATTTCCAGGTATTTTCTGACAAATGAGACCTATCCCTGTGCACCAGCACCTCAGTGGGCCCTGACTTTCTTCTCAACGCCAGATTTGAGAAATCAGGCGTTGGAGAGGAATTCTGGCATTGGGATGGATTTTAGGCGTCAGGCCTAGATCTTTAAAAATACATTTTTTTAAAAATTAGTTAAGTGTCTAGTCTGCCCTAGGGTTAGTATGAGACCTAGGAGATACCTCTCCCTCTGGGCCCCACTTAGGTGGCCTAAAAACCCTAAAAGTTACTGATTTTACATCCAATGCCAAATTTCTCCCCGAATTAAGATTCATGCGTTGAGAAAATAGGCGTCAGACCACAAAATAGGCGTTAGGCCTGTAACAGATGACTGATTGGCCTATTTAGGGAGATCATATCTGCACGTGGCCTGAACCCTGGACCTCTAAGGTTGTATAGAGAAACCCTAGAAGATTTGCACTATCCGTAGCTCAAAGTTCCACAGTGCTGGGACCCTCCCAAACATCTCAAATAACGGCATCAAAACGCCTACTAAGTCAGATTTCCCAACTCCAGTTTTCACCCTGAATTAAATTCAAGTGTTGAGATAGAAAACAAGCATTTAGATTATGATTTAGAAAATTTACTTTTCTTCCCTCAATCCCCCTTTTCCTTGGGTTCGTTCCAAACCCTAAAGGGCCCACAACAAACCATTTAGAGGGATCAATCATCCCCCTAAAGACCAAAACCTTGAGGGGTCTTCTATAGATAAAAAAATGTCAAAATCAAGAACAGTTTTAGATTGTTTAGGGGCTGACACTTATTTTCCCCCGAATTAAAATTCAGGCGTTGAGAGCTAAAATAGGCGTTAGGCCTGAGAAAAATCCAGCAAACTTGTAATTCATCCAAAAAGCTTCAAAACCCTGAAAATACATCTAACAAGACATGATAATGAACATAAACTCAAAAACCTATGTGAATGGGAGAAGTCGCCCTATAAAGGCAGGTATTTGGGGTGCCTAACACCTTCCCTAAATGCAACCAAATCACTTACCCTAATTTCTGAAACTTAGACTAGTACAAAGAGTTAAACCCCTAGACCTTCAAGTCTAACCCTCATTCTTTTCCCCGAAAAGAAGGACCAACGTCCAACTCAGTCGGTTAACCCCGAGTTGGTGGAAACTCCAAAGAAAAATTCAAACCCTCCTGTAAAAGGGTTAGCAACCTCTCACATATCAGCCTCAGGTGCCAAAGAGTGGGCCCTCGGAATCCACGGGCGAGTAGGGGCACCCGAACCCCTCTTGAGTGCCGACGCGCACAGTTGGTGATTTTTTTACTGCTCGGAATAGCTTCCAAAACTTGGTTACTAGCCTTTCAACCTCTCACAAGAGGTGGAAGAGTAGGTTTTTCTTTCTCTCAGGCAACGACGGTGAAGCTTGCACTTTGGATAACGGGGTTGAGAAGTTGGTTAGCTTTAGCCAGGTGTAGCCCCGACTCCTCTAATAAGCCCTTTTGCATCGTTGTTTTTATTTTTAATTTTTCTTCTTTCCTATTTTTTATTTCTTACCTCCTATTTTGTGTCCCATCTCAATTCCAGACGAGCCTTCGCTTCCTACGTCTTCCTTTAATCGTGTGCTTAGGGCCATCTCGTATCTAGTGCATGGCTTCTCAACCATCATCACTTTCGAGGCTCTGTCATCATTTCTCTTCCATCCTCGGTCCGTTGAAGACGTGGTTTTGGTGGGTCTGAGTTCATCCCCTATCATAGGTCTCACGGAAGGAACGATCGGGGGTATTTCCTCCCCCTTTTTCCTCTCTTCTCTTTTTTTCTTCTTTTTTTTTACCTTTTGCCTCTGTCCTCTATGTTATGTAGTCATAACCAAAGCTGATGTGAATGCAATCTTAAAGAGGGCTAGGAGGCCTGGCAAGAGGTTGTGGCCCCTCAGGGAGCTCCGTCTGTCGGGTAGGGCCTGATTGTTGCAAAGGGATCGAAGCCTGATAACTCGCCTATCTTGACCTTGAAGCACCGAAGGACTCAAGCCCGGGCTCAAGGGAGTGGTGAGGGTGCATCATCCCTTCGTCCTATTGCTTCCTATGGGGGCCCAAGCCTCCTCTAATGCTCTTACGAAGGCGTAACCTTCCCCTTTTGTCCAAGGCCCAGAGAGGTCTGAGATTGTCGAGGGCCCACCTATTCTTCCAACTGAGGACTCTGTCCACCCCCCGGCCAGACAAGAGAAAAGGCCCTGTCAAGGACTCCTTGAATAACCTTGATTATGCCTTCAAGAGGATGATCAGGATTGTTCCAAAGGGCAATGTCAACACCTTTCTAAAGTTCTCCTCAAGCACCATATACCAAAGGTTGGTGCTTGATCTTGCTAAGGTAACCATCCCTCTTTCCTTTATTCTCTATAGAATTCTTCATTTTTGCCCATACAATTTTAAATTCTCTTTCTCATTTTTCATAGATGACCACACTCATGATGGCATGCATGCAATTTTAGAAGGCTGTAGAGAACAATGTCCGGTCAGAGAAAAAGAAGTTAGCCAACCTGAGGGTTGAGAATTTGGGCTTCCAAGCCCAGCTGGCCGACTCCGTCAATAAGGAGTCGAATCTTTGTTCTGACCTCGAGCTAGTTCAGTCAGAGAGGAACGGCCTAGTTTCCAAGCTCCAGGTTGCTAAGGATGAGAAGGCAACTTTAGCTATAAAGCTGGCCAAGGCCAAGGAGCCGGCCACTCGAGTGGAGGAGGCTGCTGCCTGAGAAAGGGCTAAAGCTGAGGTAGCATTAGCCGAACGTTTGCAACGGGAGAGAGTTGTTGGTGGAAATTCAAGCATCCACCGAGTATGCACTGGAAATCTCAGATTACTACAATGATGGTTTCGAGGCCTTTCACCGACGGGCTTCTCATGCGTACCTAGAGGTTCATTTCTCAAGGTTCGCCTTTGATGATGACTCGGGTTCTCCACCTACACCTGAGGTTGTTGAAGTCGAGGAGGAAGAAGCTTGGGACCAAGCTTCTCCTTGAAGAATTTTCTCTTTTTTTTAATGGGTTAGCTTACATGCGTCTAGTGTAAAGAACTTTTTTGTCAATAGTGATATATATATTTTCCTCCTATAGCCTCTTTGGTTGTTTTGTCTCAGAAAAACCATCATTCATGCATATTAAGAGTGGTGTCTCGGTATTCCTTGTACATGTTGTGATAACATGTTCTGCTTTGATACCTCAACCAAATCTCATAGTTCTTGATCTTAGTTAGCTTCCCTGCAAACATGGAGACCTTACCCCGTGGCGTTCTCGGGCATTTGTTAAATGACATAGTGGGACTTTTGAGTCATTTGACCACCTTTGGCCACATAGGGCCTACGAAATATCTTAGTGGAATCTCGGGTCATTTAGTGACCCTCGGCCACTTAAGGCCTATAAAGTTCCTTAGTAGTCTTAGGTCGTTTGGTGACCCTCGGCCACTTGGGGCCTATGGAATACCTTAGTAGAATCTTGGATCATTTGGTGACCCTCGGCCACTCGAGGCCAATAGAATACCTTAGTAGAATCTTGGGTTGTATGGTGACCCTTGACCACTTGGGCCTATAGAAAGTCTTTCTTTAGTTATTGATGTTAAGTTACAATTTCTTCAAGGATAGTATTTTCTGAAGTATTATGCATTCAACGGTCGGGGTAGCTGCTTACCCTCCCTCCAAGTCCTCCAGGTAGTATGTCTCAAGCATATTGAACTTCACCACTTGGTCTAGCCCCTCCCAATTTGGGCTTAGCTTCCCTTCAGCAGGGTTCTTGGTGGCAAATGTGATATGTTGAAGGAATAGGTCTCCTATCTTAAATTTTCTCTCTTTGACTTTCTTGTCGTAGTACTTGGCCATAGTGCTCCGGTAAGCCCCCATTCGGATAGTAGCCTCTTGTCTTCTTTCTTCCAACAGATCTAGATTCAAGTGAAGGTTCTCTTTGTTTCGCTCGTGATCCGCTTAAGCGACTCAGTAGCTGGCAATACTTACTTTTACTGGGGTTACTGCCTTAGACCCAAATGCCAGCAGAAAATGGGTCTCACCCATTGGGGTCCTAACCATGGTTCTATATGCCCACAAGGTTTTTGGCAACTCGTCGGGCCAACTTCCTTTGTGCGCCTCTAGTCGCGTTCTTATAATATTCAGAAGGGTTCGGTTGGTGACTTATACTTGCCTGTTGTCCTAAGGGTGTCCTGGAGAGGAGAAGTGGTTCTTAATCCCAAGGTTTGAGCAAAACTCCCTAAACCGAGGGTTGTCAAATTGTTTTCCATTGTTAGAGATCAAGACCTTAGGAATGCCAAAACGATAAACCATAAAACTTTCACATAAAGTTATGAACGTTGCTCTTGGTTATTTTGGCCATGGGTTCGGCCTCGACCCACTTAGTGAAGTAGTCAATCACCACGATGATGAACTAGACTTGTCTTTTTTCTTTGGGGGAAGGGGCCAACTATGTTTATCCCCCATTAGGAAAATGACCAAGGACTAGGCATTGGCATGAGTTTCTTTAGAGGTTGTCTAAGCCTGTTAGTGAATCTCTAGCATTGAACACACCCCTACACAAAACAGGTAGCATTAGCCCACATCATTGTTCAATAATAGTCTGCTCTGATGAGTCGGTGCGCCATGGACCTTCCCCAAAATGGATGCATACTCCTTTATGGATTTCCCTCATCATGAAGTTGGACTCATCCGAAGTCAGACATCGGAGATAGGGTAAGGTGAGGCTTCTCTTGTACATTGTCCCACCAAGCAGGGTGTACCAAGAGGCTTGTAATTTAAGCCTTCTGGCTTCTACCTGGTCATCGAGAAGTTTTTCCTCTTTTAGGTATTTCCTTATTAGGGTCATCTAGGAGGTTCCTTCTTCGACAACCCCAACCATTGTCGATACGGGGGCCATCGTACTTGGCACCAACAAGTGCTCGATCATTACATCTTCATCGTCCTCGAGAGCCGAGGCTAGTCGGGCTAAATGGTCAACTTGATCATTATGTTCTTGGGCCATATGTTCAATGATAACACCTCCAATGCGCTCATTAGTGCTCGGACTATTATCAAGTACTCTGCCATCCGATCTCATCTCGCCTCATACTCTCCCAAAACTTGGTCCACTATTAATTTTGAGTCACTTCTCATCATTATGCGTTGGCCTACGAGTTTATGGGCTATCTTGAGGCCACTCACAAGTGCTTCTTATTCCAACTCATTATTAGTTGCTCTGAAGCCAAATCTGATGGCGTATTCCAGCTCTTCTCCTTCTGGGGTCACTAGTATAATCTCAGCTTCGCTAGCCTGGTTTGTGGTTTACCCGTCGACGTTGAATACCCAATCGGTCTTTCCTAAGTGGGAAGGCCCTTCCAGAGTCATCCTCAAAGGGAGTTAATTCCACCAAAAAATCAGCTACGACTTATCCCTTCACTGCCCCCATTGGCTTATATTCGATGTCAAACTTTACCATTTGATAAGTCTGCCTGAAGTACTCGGCTTCTGCACGGCAGACCTTAGGGGCATGTCTGTGAGGACAGTGATGGAGTGGGCCTAAAAGTATGGTTGTAACTTTTGTGTCATAGTTACCACGGCGAAGCAACTTTGTCGATCCTTGGATAGTTCTTTTTTTACTTAGTTAGGGCCTCGGTCACATAATACACAGGCCTTTCATTTCCTTCTTCTTCTTTGATTACCACTGAACTCACGGCCGAGTCTAAGACTGCCACATAAAGGAGAAGGGAGTCATTAAGTTTGGTTCGGCACATCAAGGGCAAACTCGCGAGGTGCTCTTTAAGCTTTTGGAACACCATTTCGCACTCTTTCACCCATTCAAATGCCTTTCGAAGTAGGCTGAAGAAGGGAAGGCACTTGTCTATAGATTTAGAGATGAACTAATTCAGTGTCGCTATCCTTCTGACTAGCCTTTGAACTTCCTTTGTACTGTGGGGTGATTTCATATGCATGATAGCCTTCACCTTCACAGGGTTCGCTTCAATCCCTCTTTGTGAGATCATGAAGCCTAAAAATTTTCCAACCGAGACCCCGAAGGCACATTTCATTGGTTTCAGCCTCATGTAGTACTTCCTCAGTGTATCAAAGGTTTCTACAAGATTCAAAGTGGTGGTCTATCTTCAGGCTTTTGATGAGCATGTTGTCCTCATATACTTTCATGTTTCTTCTAATATGGTCTTTGAACATCGTATTGACTAGCCTCTAGTAGGTGGCTCTAGTGTTCTTCAATTCGAAGGGCATAAACCCGATAGCAATACAATTCTCGGTCGGTGATGAAGGATGTTTTCTCTTGGTTTGACCCATACATCTAAATTTAGTTGTAGCCCAAGAAGGCGTCCATGAAGCTAAGCAACTCGTGCTCGACAGTAGAATCGACCAAGGTGTCTCTTCTAGGTAAGGGGAAACTTTCTTTTGGGCAGACCTTATTCAGGTCCGTGAAGTCCACACACACTCTTCATTTCCCGCTGGCCTTCTTAACGAGCACTATGTTAGACAGCCATTCTGGATAGTGTACCTCTTGTATGAAATTCGCATCCATAAGATTATCCACTTCTTTGGGTACTGCCAGGTTTTGGTCTGCCACAAAATTCCTCCTCTTCTATAGCACAGGTTTAGCAATTCGGCTGACATTCAGCTTGTGTACCATCACCTCGAGGTCTATCCCGGGCATATCTTTGTGAGTCCATGCGAAGATGTCCCTGTGTCAAGACAATAGCTCAAACTGCCTTTTTTGTCAATTTGGCTTGAGCATGCCACCTACCCGGACCTTTTACTTGGGGGTCGAGTCATCTAGAGGCAACTCTAAGAGGTCTTCCACCGGTTCGGCTGTCGATCCATTTTTCTTCAATTTCACTTCCTCATTGATCACTAGGGCCTCCCCTCATGGTCTGTTAGAAAGCGAGGTGTTGTAGCATTCTCGTGCCATAATCTGGTCGCCCCTGACTTCCCTCACTCTGTGGTCGGTAGGAAACCTCATCATTAGGTGGTATGTGGACATCACTGCTCTTATCTGGTTCAAAGAGGGTCTGGCTAATATTGCATTGTATGCTGAGGGGTAATTAACTAGGAGAAAAACAACATCTTTGGTGATCTGTCATGCCCCAAGACCCGTTGTCATAGGTAGGCTTATCGACCCTATGGGAATAGTATATCCCTTGTGAAACCGACGAGGAGGGGCCCTACTGGTTATAGCCTGTCTTCTGGGATCCCCATCTGCTAGAAGGTCGACAGGTAAAGAATGTCAGTTGAGTTACAATTATCGATCAGCACCCTTCGTATTTTGTACCCAACAATCATGATGGTGACGACGAGGGCATTGTCATGTGGGTGTTACAGTCGCGAGGAATCTTCCTCAGAAAAAGTGATTAGGTGATCGGTTCTTCGAACTTGCTTTGTTGACCTCCCCGTCATATAGATGTTCTTTTCTTCTACGTGCTTAGATTTCCTTATATAGGCCTTTTAGGCCAAGGTGGACTCACCTTCTACTGCGGGTCCCCCGGCTATTACTCGAATTTCTCCTAGAAGTGGAGGCCCCCCTTTTTCCTTCCCGGTTGATCAGCTCGATTCCTCACTCGTTCCTTCTATCCGTTATGGGTGATAAATTGCCATAGTCTGCCTCACTATATCAACTCCTCTATTTGTTCTTTGAGGTCAAAGCAGTCATTGGTGTCATGATTGTGACCCCGGTGAAATCGACAGTACTTCCCCTCACCCTCTGCATAGGTGGGGACTTCAATTTTGCTGGCCATCTGAGGGCGAGGTCATCTCGGATCTCCATGAGAACTCGCTCTGGGACCATGTTGAGAGAGGTATACTTAGGGAATCGGGACGTGAGAGTACTAGATTTTGCTCGAGACTGCTAGGCAGATCCCCACGTTCATGGCCCTGGCCTAATCTACTTGGTCCATCTGCTCACTTTCTCTTCTCCATCTCTGCTCGAGCCTCCTTATCTTCGCCTCTTCAGGTTATCATTACATCCTCCGCATTCATATGCTTCTACGATTTTATCATTAGCTCCTTCAGAGTGTTTGAGGGTGACTTTGATAGTGAAAATAAGAATCTGGAGGGTTGCAATCCACCTATGAGAGCGGTTAGCACCACCTGCAGGGCCTCTCTATTGAATCGAGTGATGTAGTTCCTCTGTGACTCCTCCCGCTCTTGTTTGACATTCAGGAGGTAGGTTGCCAGCTTTCGGCAAATCCAGGCACTGATGAAGTGGCTTATGAACCGCTTGCTAAGATCTAAGAAGCTATCAATAGATTCCAGCTTTAGCCTCCCAAGCCAGGCTCGGGCAGGATCCTTCAGAGTCAAAGGGAAGGCTCAACACATGATATAGTCTGGGAGGGCTTAGAGATGCATTAGGGTTTTGTAAGTCTCCAAGTGGTTGAGGGGATCTTTCGTTCAGTCGAATGCCTTCATTTAAGGTGCTTGGAACTTATAGGGAAGTGGGCAGTTCATCACTCGGGTCGAGAAAGGTAACTTTATCCTTCTAACCATGTCTTCCATGGTGGGAGGTCCCTTTCCCTTTACTGCCTTCATGACATCCTTCAACTGGTCCTAGACCTCCTTCGGCTGCTCGCCCATAGGAGGGTTGTGGTCTCACCTTCGTCTGCTCGAATTTGGTAATTGTGTTCATCGTCGGGTGGCCTTTCTACTCATTACTTTCCATTTCTCCCATCCTTTCCCCGTGTATACTCTCAGTTGGGGCGGGATTCTTGTCCTGCAGCCCTTGTTGGCCTTCTCGTTCGTTCCAGTTAAGCAACCTTTGTAGGAGCTGTTGGTTTTATTGTGTGATTTCTTCCATAACCCTTGTTCGATCCTAAACTCGTCATTCCAATTTTGATCCGCCGGCCTCCCCCTCTGGCCAGTTGGGTTAGTCGTTATTCTCCATGGCATTCCTTGGGTTGTTTCTTCGAGCATCCATCGATATGGTGTTTACCATGCGTTCTTAGTCTAGATAAACTGTATTAGCTATGATTCCCACAGATGGCGCTAACTAATGATGCCCTAATCTAGTTGTCTCGAGCGTTATCAGATGAGCACATGGCAATCCCAGGATCCGATGAACCTGTCTAATTAAAGAAAACAATATCAAGGTGTGCCAGCCGAATGCCGGCTGATCACCCTCCAATGATCAAGTCGGATATCGATCCTAGATGGAGAAAAAAGGAGAGAGGGGTCTTTTTTCAATAACTTGTTCTTACCTTTTCCCTAGTACGATCCCCTTCTTATAATGCTTGGCCTCTGTGTTATCTTGGATTTTCAGTTCTTTACCTCCTGCTCAGGTGGTGCTCTCAAGGTGCAGTCGCAAGAGCCTGATTTGCTTAGGATAGTTGGGTTGCACTGGCACTTTCGTCTCGGGGGTGGCATCGCAGGATTGATTTCCTGAGCACCTTTTGTAGCTCGGTCTTGCTGACAGATAGGATCTTTCCTTTTGATGGTATGCTTGGCCTAGTTGTTTTCAACGACACCCTTTTACAGAGGCTCGGGTGACTTGGGACTTGATATACATTGATCCCCTTGAGTTCAACCGTCTCGAGACCACCCAAGGCTTGATTCATGTGTTCGTTCGGGTCGATTCCAACTATTTTTTTGTTCTAACCCATGAGGTGTGAAGGAAAAAGTCATGGGACATTAGTCTGGACAACTTCTTCTATTTTTCAAAATATATGGGATTACAAAGTGTCTTCTCTAATCAAGATTAGAGGCTTTCAACATCATGTAATAATTCAATAATCATCATCTAACAATGATGGATTTACAAGGTGATTAGAGAATAACACTTACCTCCAAACAAAAAGATGATGTATAAGTCAAAGTTTTTAAGATGGGTAAAAAACCTTATTGTCATTTCCTTTTCTTTTCTAATGGAGAAAAAAACAACCCAAAAACCACCTCCTTTTTATACAAACCGGTTGTGGATGATTTGAGACCTTTCTTCACGTCCTCAGGTTGTACGGTTGAATCAAGATGTGATGAAATGAGACCAACTCAAAAGACCCCCATACAGGCTCTCCAAGAGCATTAATTGCTCAAACCAACCACACTTACACCAAAACGGTCTTGGAGGAGACCCTTGACTGCCTCATGGCCCTGCCACTCCTTTAAATGGAGTGGTGGATCCCACTAATGAGGAGAGAACCCCAAGAAGATTGCCTACGACAAAGTTCCCATGTGTATTTATCAATATACCCTTTTCAATTGTCATGTAACATGCTTTGAGACTGGCTGGATTATGGAGATGATTCAAACTCACTATCATTGCAAAACCACTGCTAAAGCAACCGCAAAGGATCTTCTCCTGCCGGCCTATGACTTGTTAAGGTCCTGTCTAACAGGTGGCAGGAGATGATTGGTGGGAAAAATTGAATTACAAGTTTTGCCAATAGTCTCCTGCCACCTGTTAGACAGGACCTTAGCAGGTCATAAGTAGCAAGAGAGTATCGGGTCTTGGAGCAATGAGTCATATGACCTGAGGGGGAGCAAATGTTCTGTGACCCAAATGAGTGTGACCATGTGTAACATACACAGAATGAAATATGATGTGTTTCAAATTTGGTGTCTCTTTTTGGGCACCTATTTTTTGAATTGAGCATGTCCTTTTATGCTTTTAACCCCACAAGCATCATGTGTCAACCTGTGGCACAGAACATTAGTTCCCAACCTAAGGCATTGTACTTTAGAATTACCAGCTGCCAATTCAGAATGTTCTGCCAAGGATCCTCTGCAATTGAAAAACTGTAGTGGCTTAGTAGTAGTGGTGTTCAATGCATACGACATTGCAAGAGTTTTAAATTTTCAGCGATGTGGTGTTCATTGAGCACCACTGCCACTTGCCGCCAGGTTTTTTAACTGCATAGCATCCTTTGTCACATACACAATGTTCAGAGCCGTTGCTAGAACTGTCTTTTTTGGGTTAGGCATGGACCCACATACCGAATATTCTGATCGTTCAATGATCTAGCCATATATCAATGGTTCCAAACTTCATCCACAAATATTCCCTCCCATGTGGGACCTAATTAAAATCATCTATAGGGTTTTGGTAAATACAATCTTGCCACATTCCAATAAACCTGGATCTTTTATTGCCTCTAGTATTCATTAAAGATGAATGTGCCAACATGCAGCGAGGCTTTTCTACACTCGGCATAGAAAACACGTAGGTCAAGGGGTGGCCATGTCAGTGTCAGAAGTGATTTACACTCACCCCCAAAAAGTGAAAATTACTTTTGGCACTAATGTTTCCAACCATTTGACCATCGGCTGAGAATAGAGGAAGTTAGGAGTCGGCGTATAAAATCCAAGCCGACCAGCATGGGATTCATTAGAAATATTATATCTTTAGTTGTGGAATTGTTTTCTATTAAGTATTATCCTAGTTTGACTAGACTAGAAATCATATCCTAATAAATTTATTTAGGATTCTAAATTTTATTAGAAAATCACTTAGATTCGTATAAATCATAATAATGGCCATCAACACATTGTAATTGAACCTCTAAAGAGAAGAAAACTATGTGACCCATTCTTACATAGATCACAAATCACTCCCTCCACTAAACAACATCACATAAAGTGATTCATGTAGTATTAATTATTTGCTTCAATGGTAGAATAATTAGTGTGATCTTGCTTGTTATTACTCCAACTAATAGCCCTCTGCCCATTGTATTGTTGGAAACGGTTTTGAAACACCTAGATTTTATGTGCCCAGATTTGATATTTGACTGAGTAGACATCTTTGAGCTAAAATAAAAGTGGGACCTACAAGTTAGTTGAGGCGGGTCCACATGGGTTCATGTTCACCTCAATGAGGAGAACAACGTTTTATAATTGGATGCTCAAAACCATTAATGGGTGAATGAGAAATTGTCTCCAAAAGTGCCTAGTTTATCATTGGTAAAACTGGTAAAAGTGTGTGGAATTTGAATAGTCCCACATGGACTAGACCATAAACTTTTGTGTGTTCATGTACACTAATGTTGAGCACACTAATGTTGAACATAAGTTTGGGCTCAAAAAGGCACCACTGTTTTGTGGATGTGGGTGGACCTAGCTAACATAGGCCAGGTCTATATTTAAATACACAGACACACACACTGAACAGAGCCTAGTCAGGTAGGGTTTGGTCAATAAGAAAAAATAAAATAATATTTTTATTGCTATTTTTTTCTTTTTGCTTTCTCCCAGATTCATTTATACCTATGGGGGACATGTCTGTTTTACCCTTGTGGGGGTGTGTCCATTCGTACGGATTTTACAGTTATGCCCTAGGTGACTGTTGGAACACACATGTGGCTTTTAAATCATAGCTATTGATACATGTCTATTCCGTACGGATATGTAGGTATTTCTTAAATCATCCCCTTTCACACATGTCCATTCCGTACGGACATGTAGGTGGCTACTAAATTGTAACTTTCTGCATTTGTGTTTGTTCGAACACCAAATGTTGTGTCCCTATGCCTATTCTGAACAGACTTGAACAAGTCTATAAATTAACATCCCTCCTTCATTTTATTCACTCTATTCAATTACTTAATTCCGAATTCAAAATTCATAGTGTTCCTTAGGCATCATAGAGGATGTCCAAATTAGGCATATAAAGAGTATGATAGCATGTTCAAGTTTTAAGAGAGAGAGAGTACAACACAAGTTTGATTCTCCAGGCACACAGATTGCAGAGCTTCTTCTATGTGTATAGATCATTGTATCTTGGGAGGCAGATGTCAGTGATGATCATAAGCACAAATGCGAGGGGCAAAATATGTCTTAAGGACATAGTGTCAAACACTAGCCTTGATCAATTTCAAGTATGATTTATTGTCAATTCATCTAGTCAAGTAAGTGGTTCTTTTCATATTAATTTTAGTATTTTATTTATATGAAATAAATATTACTTGTTCTTAGAATAGTGTATACATAGAATATAGTCTAACAGTCCTACCATGATATTCTTGGATTCTATAGAGATTTAGAATTTTCATATTGAGAATGATTGTCTGTTTTGAGACATACCTCTAAAGGAATATTCCTGGTGGTCTAAAATAATAGGATAGCGAATGACTACAAAATGGATGTAGTCAAAATTTACCATTTAAAACTTCGAAAAAATGTAAAATACATTAGCTTATATTTGTTTGAGCAAATTTTGTGACCAAACCATGGGCTAAACATATATATATATATATATATATATATATA
>JAOXJP010137189.1:0-13446 GCA_025762735.1 Platanus orientalis | reverse complement strand
CCATGGTGTATGAGAAATGGCCAGTTCCTTGGTGTCAGTGGTATGGGAGAACCACTTCCCAAATATGCAGTTGGAGGCTCTTCCTAATCCAGCTTCAAATCACTTGCCTATTCTTCTACGGCAAAAAGTAGTCAAAAGGGGGTCCCCTTCCGTTCTGATTTGAGCTCATGTGGCTTGATGTTCCGGGATTTAAGAAGTTGATTGAGTGGGGGAAGACGCCCCAAATTGAAGGCACTGTGGGCTTCAAGTTTTCTCATAAGATTAAACATCTCAAAGAAAGGATTAAAGTGTGGAATAGGGAGGTCCTTGGCAAGTTGGAAACTCAGATAGCTCGATTTCTTAAGGCCATTGAATCCCTTGATCGCAAGGCTCAAATCCAAGCCCTTTTGAGCCAGGAGAAAAATGATTATTCGGAGGCCAAAGTTGAGTATTTGAAGATCCTCAAGATGGAAGAAGTGAGCTGGCGCAAAAAAATTAGGGTGGCTTGGCTTAAAAGTGGAGATCAAAACATGGCCTTTTTTTCACGAAGTGGCCTCATTACAAGAGAAATCTAACACTATATCCCATATTAAAAGCGGAGGCATATGGCTTGAGGATGAGAATCAAATTAAAGACCATATTGTGGGTTTTTTTCAAAACCTGTACAAGGAAGCGTTCAAGCCTTGATGGAGTTGAGGTTAACCGTATCCCAAGGGAGAAGGATTGGCTTGAAAATGATAATGTGATTTTTTTGTAAGTTGTCAATTCCATTCCAAGTGTAAAAAGTACATGTATGTGGATTGTCCATGTCTATAATCTTACATGTATGCTATTTTAAGTATAGTTCATGAGTCATACAATTCTTAAGTCCGAGAAGAACTTCAAAAGGAATACACTTCAGAAGACCAGACGAGGAAGGACCACAAAGGCAAGAGACATTGAAGTCACAAGTGAGGAATTGCAAGGATCTCTCAAACTCCAAAAGAGGGGTACCTCAAGAAGCCAACCTCATACTTCAAAGGTATATTGACTCTCAAGGTTGGTTGGTAAGTGATCATGGGTAAGACCAAGACCAAGACCAAGACTAATGACCCTAAACAGTTTATAGAGACCTTTCCTATCAACCTTAGGTGGATACCCAAAGGTTGCCGAGCAAACTTTAACTCATAAAGTAAAAATGTTTCAAAATGATAGGTTTGATTGATCAAAACTAACTCGATTAATCGCCCAAATGAGTATGGAAACCAAAACAAACCCATTCAATCGATCGAAAGGGTCTGGATCAATCGACTAGAAGCAAATTGGGTCTCAAGCCAAAACACATTCAATCGATTGAATGGTCTTGGATCAATCAAAATGGTATCTTGGCTAAGAGACATTCAATCAATTGAAGCCTCTCAATCGATAGAAGTTGGATCAATAGAAAGTAGCTCGATCGATCAAACTATCCAGATCGCACAAAATCTTTCCATTTCGAAAACACGCAACAGTAAGAATTTTGACCGTTGGGGGTCTTTTATGCGAGATTTTGAACACTCTATAAAAGGAGAAGGTCTCCCCACGACTAATTAATGATTCTATGAAAAAGAGGTGAAACCCTAGCCATTTGAATATTGAAAAATCTGAAATTTTGTGTAAGGAAACCTTGGACGACCTTATTGCTCAAAAACACTCGTAAATTTGAGTGAGCACATGCAAATTAGCTTTCCTACCCATAGTTAAACCTAGTGCAAAGCTTGGAGAGAGATTTTTAATTGGCAAATCTTCTACCAACAACAAGAAGTATCTCCATCAATTGGAATTCATTGGCATATCTATCAGAGAATTTGTCTATGCAACTACAACAAAATCATTATATCTACATCAAAGGGAGCGTCCACTGGAGTCACAAGACATGTCTGCATCCACCGGAGTCATTGGGTGTGGTTCACTCATAGAGAAAGTCCAACAAGAAGGGATCAAACTTGCAAGGCAATTTGCAAATCATTGAACTTGTAAGTCTAGTTAAGTTAGGTTGACTTTCTTGTTGTAGATTGTATATAAGATATAATCTAATAAAAATCAACCGCTCAAGAAAGATCTTTTCAACAATAGAGTAGGGACTGGTGGATCGCCAAACCACTATAAATTGAGTGCCTTTATGTGGGTATGATTGTGTGACTATTTTGCTTGATTTATTTAAATTAATTCAACCATTGCTTATGTAATCAAATTGTAAATTGGTTGAAGTTACATGAGCTCAAGTAATTAAATCATATATTGGTTGATGTGATTTACATGTGCAAGAGAGTTAAATAGATTGCAAGTATTGTACCTCAATCTAGACCAAAGTTATGATCTTAAAGTGAATTGAATTAAATAGTTAAATTAGAAGAAGATCCTATTCACCCCCCCTAGGATCATTCGGATATAGAGACCCATATCCTCAGGAAATTTCAAAGAGACCTTTTGAAGAGGAGGAAATTCTAGCTGCTTTGAATAGCCTCTCTAATGATAAGGCTCTAGGTCCGATGGATTCCCTATGAGATTTTATTATGTATTTTGGGATGTCCTTAGAAAAGACGTGCTTAAGTTGTTCTATGAATTTCATGCCAAGATTTCTTTGTGTCGTAGTTTAAATTCCACCTTCATCTCTTTGATCCCAAAGAAAGAGGACGTAGTTAAGATGAGAGACTTTAGACCCATCAGCCTCATTGGGAGCATGTATAAACTGCTTTCTAAAGTGCTTGCTTCACACCTGAATAGGTCTTATATGACATTATGTTCCCTTCCCAAAGTGCTTTTATTAGGGATCCCCAGATTTTGGATTGCTCTTTAATTGCCAATGAATGCATTGATTACCGCTTAAAAGAGGGCCGGCCAAGGATTCTTGTAAAGTTGACATAGAGAATGCGTATGACCACGTCAACTGGAGCTTCCTCAATTGGATCTTGGACAAGATGGGATTTGGTCAAAAATGGCAAAATTTGATCAAAACTAGCATTTCATCAGCAAGCTTTACAATAATAAATGGGGTCCCTAAAAGATTCTTCAAAAGTAATTGGGGTTTGAGACAAACCCAACCCGCTATCTCCCTTATTGTTTATCATTGTGTCTGAAATGCTTGGAAGGCTAGTGTGGAAGGCGGTTAAGACGAATTTGATATCGGGATTTTGGATTGGATCCGAGGGTATTCCTATATCCCTCATCCAATTTGGAGATGAGTCTCTCTTTTTCTTGGAGGATGATCTTGAGGAGTTCTAAGTCTTACAGTGTATCCTTCTTATCACAGAGACGATAATAGGCCTTAAAATTAATCTTTAAAAATTGAAGATCATGGCAATGGGAGAGGTTTCTTGCATGGATGAGATTGCTGACATTATGGATTGCAAGATCACCACTCTTCCTTCTTGGCACCTTGGATTGCCCTTGGGTATAAAGACAAGTCAGTTGCAATTTGGGACCTTATTCTGGAAAGATTAGCCAGGAATCTCTCTTTTTGGAAAGAAAAATGGCTTTCTAAAGAGAAAAAGCTTTCTCTCATCAAGAATGCTTTGGCTGGAGTCCCTAAGTATGTTCTCTCTTTATTTGAGCTTCCGGCTGGTGTAGCTACCAAAATAGAAAGATGCAAAGGGGCTTTGGCATGGACCTATGGGAGAGAAGAAGATCCATTTGTTAGGCTGGAATGCGATTTGTCTTCCCAAGGAGGCTGGTAGTTTAGGGTTACAGCCCATGCGCTCTATGAATAAAGCCTTGCTTGGAAAAATAGCTTTGGCGTTTCGGGGTGGAAAGACAAAGATTGTGGAGATGGGTAATCTGTTTTGAGTATGGAGAGGGAGCTGGGGGTTGGTATAGCAGATGCCCTAGGGGTCTTTATGGGTGCAGGGTCTGGAAAGGTATTTGCAAAGGGGTGGCTGAATTTGAAAAGCTGATTGCCTTTAGAGTTAACAATGGCCATAAAGTGCGCTTCTGGATGGACCTTTGGTGTAGTATGAGCCTCTTCATACCCTCTATCCCTCTTTATTTTCTTTGACCCTAAATAAAGAGGGTATGGTTAAGGAATTTATGTCAGAACAAGATCTTTCTGCTCTTGGGTACAATTTCATCACAATCTCAATAATTGGGAAGTTGAGTCTGCTGGCTGTTTGATGAACCTCCTTGACTCATATGAATTGGGTGAAATGGAAGAGGATGACTGCATGGTGTGGAAGGTTAGTAAGAACAGGATTTTCTCGGTTCAATCATTCTTCCACTCTTGAAGCTTGTCTGATCCTAGTCCGTATCCATTCTCTCTTATGGAATCCTCTTATTCCATCCAAGACTAGCTTCTTCTTGTGGGTGGCTTGTCTTGGCAGAATTTCAACTTTGGACCTGTTTGTGTCTCATGGGATGGTGACCCCTAACAGGTGCATCATGTGCTGCTTGGAAGCTGAAAGTGCAGATCACCTTCTCGTCCATTGTAAGGTGGCTTATCCCATTTGGAGCTTGATGCTGCAAATATTTGGAGTTAGATGGGCCTTTACCCTCTCAGTTAAAGATGTATTGGCCTCTTGGAAGCTTATGGAGAAAAGTCGTTGGAACCCTAGAGGAAAGCTCATATGGACAGCTGTCCCGTTTGCAATCTGCTGGGGCCTTTGGTAAAAAGAAATAGGCGTACCTTTTAAGGGTCAATGATGGAGCCTCATAGGATTAGCGACAAAGTGTGGTCTTTGCTGTATACATGAACCTTGATGTCTCCCTAGTTCAAAGATGTAAAATTCCAAGATTGGGTCTTCAAGTGGGAGTCTTTGGTTTTGGGATTGTAATTGCTTTCTGTTTTTTGGGTTTGATTTTTCTTTTGAGGGGGTCAAAGCTTGCTGCTTGTACTCCGCATGCTAGAAGTTTGCTTGGTGCTCTTCTTTAATAAAGTTCCTTTCTTATCAAAAGTATATAAATATGTGTATGTGTATGTGTGTGATACATCACTTTCAGTTATCAAAAATTAACTGACTTAAGTACATTGGGGTTGCTGGTGTGTGTGTTATAAATTCACTTGTAGGAAAGGTTATCAAAAATTAACCGACTTAAGTACATTAGGATTGCTGGGAAAAAAAATACAAACAAACCTCAGATGCTAGTTCACCCTGTTCAGAGTCTTTAGAATTCCCCAACAAACTCTTCCTCTTATCTACTTTTGACTTGGGCAAGTATGTCACAACAGCTTAAATCCAGGAAGAAAGAAAATTATGTGTCAGAAAGCTCAATTCTAAGGCATCACAGTTTTAAATAGTAATCACATAGAACATAAGACCACTCCAAGACATTACTCACGATGTGTCCTCCCATAAGTAGCAAATGGCTGATATTCAGGATCATTGGGGTCTGGAGGATAACCAGAACGTGCAAAGAAAACATGAGCATATAGAGTTCCATTGTGCTTCACAGCCTAAACCAACAACATTACATTCATGGCATTAGAATGACAATTAGTCAAGATATATATATATATATATATATATATATATATATATATAAAGGATAAACTTAATTAGCTGACAGAAGTCACAGAACCACTCCAATACTAACAAGGATTTCATGTTACCTTTATTATGCCAATATATACAGCCAGAAAATAATTAAAAAAGAAAATAACATATGATATCTTTTACAGACCTTTGGGTCTGTGCTGATTTATTTCTAGTTTTTTTCTTCTTTTAATAAAGTCAGTAATTATCCAAAAAAAGTTATCTTTTACAGCATCCCCATGTCAATACCTCTGATGGAAAATAGTTCACAAAATGAGACCTAGTAGCATCAGGTCTCCAAACTGCATATGGAATGTTTGTCTCGTGCCAAACGAGGGCCCCCTCATTACTGAAGTCATTGAACTTCTCTTGTTCAGAAAGATAAAGCCACATGTCCTGCACACAAACAATTTGGCATTCAACTTAGACCTAAAAATTGAATAAAGATATATCAACATAAACAGTACAAATACAGGGAGGGTAAGAAAAGGAATAAAAGATAGCATGAAAAAAATTGAAATGAGAATATGAGTTATTTTACATGTTTATTTTACAGGCTGACCAATAATACCTGGACACTTCAATAAGGTAACGCAACAAAATACCAATATTTGTTCTGTATGCTCCATTGATACTTTTACTTTTATCAATGACAATAAATATGTACTGAAATATATGTAAAGAACAGAGAAAATATATAAATGGTATATAGTACAAATATGATTTGCATATTTGTAGTAGAATACAACTATCAAATTCACATTGTACCATCTGTTACTTTTTTTAACCCCCATATATAAATGATATATAGTTGCAGATGTATTGTAAAAAAATTTGTAAATATTAGAAGCTTCACTAAATTTGGCATGATGCAAAAAGATATTTTCCTTTGAAAACCAAAAGCTAAACAAAATACGATATGTTAGATACTAGTATTATATATATATATATATATAAGGATAATTTTATTAATGAAAAGAACCAGGGCCTGCACGAGAAATACAACGCCCAAAGGGCACAGATTAAGAGAGAACTATAGACTCCCGGTCAAGTATCCTTTCGTGGAATTTCAGGCCTTGGAAGGCCTGAAATCCATGCCTGGTTTTTTGGAAATGGAGCCGTGCTACATTCCCTGTACCTGTGTCCATATATGCTTTCAAAGATTCAAGCACTAATAAAGTGCATAGTTTCTTGTCTGACACAAAGTTTAATATTTCACCCTATGGCCTAGACAATCCTTTTATTCTCTTGTTTCCAGCAACATTTTCGCATTTTTTCTAGCCTTCTTCTGATACCTCTCATGAAGAAGCCAGCTAATGACAACTGAACTATCTGACATGGATTAGAAGCATGGCTCCTCCCAGATTTGGAACAAAAGCATAATGCACAATGCATGTTCAGAGGTATTGAAGTGAGGGTTTAAATTTTATTTTTATTTTTATTTTTCATTTTTTTGCCAAGAGAAAATTTCATTAATGAGGGGGGACAAGATATCCCCCACAAAAAAAGAAGCCGACACCCCAAAAGGGATACATTAGAAACAAGAATCTTTAATGATTTTACCCCACCCTTTTTACTATCTACAAAAGAATGCCCACCCAAATCTATACAATTTGACGCCCAAAAACACCATCTATCACTAGCCCTTTTGAAAACTTGAAAGGAGAGCTCTGCATAATTTTCAAAAATTCTTTGGTTCCTTCCAAACCAAAGAGACAACAAACTGAGGGAATGATCAAACTCCAGAATCTCTTCCCGATTTAGAGGATTTCGGAAGCCCCCAAAGAAGCACCAGCTGGCTAAGGTTCCCCGGAAATGTCCACAAAATACCCACCTCCGCAAGCACCCTATTCCACACCTCTCTTGGAAAATCACAATGGATAATCATGAACACAAAGGGGGCAACCATTTGGGAGGACAAACGCCTCTTCTAAAGATTATCAGTGGTTAGGATCCTACCCTTGCAAGCTGCCCACAACAAGAAAAGAAAAAAGAAAAAAAATACCTTGGATGGAACTTTTAGCCCCCCAATAAAATGCCAAGTAAAGGAAGACTCCACACCCACATCCAACATAGCACAGCAAGAAGGAACAAAGAAATAGCGGTTACCCGCAACCGCCCATCTCGTCACCTTTCCCTATTTAGGATCATAGGGTCTAAGAATCTAAGAAGACGGGACATTTCATCAATCTCCCAATCATTCAAAAATCTTCTCAAATGAATGTTCCAACCTGAACCTTACCCTTCAATACCCCAATATTCAACCACCGTTGCATTTTTGTTTCTAGCAATTGAGTAAATTTTTGGAGCTTTAAGCATCAATGGCCTAGCGGCACACCATTTGTCTTTCCAAAAACAGATGTGAGCTCCCGAACCCCATAAAAATACTTTTAAAACAGTCAACAATTGATCAATAGTAGCTTTCCAACAACTTACACCATATGGACTTCGAATCTTTTTAGATTCCCATTTAGAAGCCAAACCATATTTTTCAACAATGACTCGGCGCCACAAATTACCTTCTTCAGTTCCAAATCCCCAAAACCATTTAGAAAGAAAAGCCTTATTTGTTTACTTGATCTTTCTAATCCCAAGACCAACTCCTTTGTAGAACAAATGTCCTTCCAAGCAACAAGATGAATTCCCTTGGCATATTTCCATCTATCCTAAAGAAAATTTCTTTGAACCTTCTCGATAGCACAAGCAATAGAAGACAGGATCACAAATAAGGATAAAAAATAGATAGGGAGACTCGAAAGAACCGATTTGAGCAGCATTACTTAGCCTCCCTTGGACAAATACACACCTATCCACCCCGCTAATCTTCTTTGTATTCTTCCCAAAATCTGATTCCACACTTCTTTGCATCTATAAGGACCACCTAAGAACAACCCCAAGTAAAAGGAAGAACACCCATTTTGCAAACTACCACTTCAGCAAGTCTCTTAATGCAGACAACGAAAAGAAGCTCTTGTATGTTCCACCCCAAAGAGAGCTAGATTCAAATTGTATGCTTTATGTGGAATATTTGAAGTGTTTTAAGGGGTGGATTAATTTTGCAATAAGGTCCTTTGTGCCAAGGGTAGTTTAGAATTTTTTCATGCCTCTTTGTGTAATAAGGCTAAAAGTCAGGGGTTAATAAAGGAATTTATTAGGCTGATCGTTCCTCGCTTACCTTGTCTTTTAGTGGGTTGCCAAGTCAACATATGGGCCCCAAAAAGCATGTTGGTCGACAGCTCCTCTTTAAAGGGTCATTAGTAGTTTAAAAGTTTAGGTAAGTCAAGTTGGAGAGTCCTAGAATTTTAGGGGAGTTTGATCAACCAGTTTCTTATGTTTTAGAAGTTTCTATATTAGACAGTTTATAATTATTTGAGTCATAAGCCTCCACCTCCCCTCCCCCCCCCCCCAACAATTTAGTTAATGAATTTATGAATTAAAGTTTGGTTTTGTTAAAGTTTTATCCCTTCTTCTTCCTCCCTTCCCATGGTGTAGCCATGTGGACTAGCTAGGGTGAACCCTATGCTTCTTCTCTCTTTCTTCTTCTACCCTCTTTTTCCTCTTCTACCTTCTTTCTTCTTCTTGATTATCCTATCTCCTTCTTCAACCTCCCTCCATAGTGCTACTATCAAGATCATCAAAGACTGAATTGCTGAAACTCCAGAAACATGAGAAACAATCTCTACAATCGGTTTGTATCCAAGTTATGCTTCCTTCCCCATTCGGCCCTCTATAAACCAGATAATTCAGGTTGTTCTTTTAGGGTTTTCTTCCCCATCTTATCCCCATTTAGCCTCCCTAAACTTCCTCTTAATTCCCCCTCTTTTCTTTTATTTGTCTGTTCAATATATTACATTTTGTTCAGACTATTTTGTGACAAGAAACATTGCAAACTGATATTTTAAGCATTTTATATACTTCTATTTATCAAGACACAATGAAATTTTGTATGGTGATCCCTTCTAACCCTATCTAAACACATGTAAATTTTCATAAAATTCTGATGCAAATGCAGGGGTATTTTGGTAATTTTCGGTTCTATCAAGAAATTCTATAATTTCCCTTTAGCCTTTTCTCTCACTCTTTTTTGCTTCTTTTCCTCCCCTAATTTTTTCTTTCTTTAGTCCGATTTTACAGTCTTCTCTCTATTTGTTCTTAAAGTTTAAAATTATTTGGGCATGTTTGAATTATGTTCTTGGTTGATTCAAATTTGTCATAAGCTTCTGCATCTTTAAATTGGGCCTACTCAAGCAAGATTTGCAAGCCTAGGTTGCCCCACATTAGTTAGGTATCTAAATTTATCATATTTTGTATCATCTCCACCAATCATTAACTTGGCCCACACCATAGATACAACTCTTAGATTAGTTAACCTTTAAACCCAAACTGGTTCAAAACATCGAATCACACGTCTTAAAAGCTTAAGCTGCTTGGCTGAATTTTCATAAAGAAAATAAGAGTATCATCCGCATATTGGAGATACAAAACCATCATTCCATTTTCTCCCATTTCAAACCCCTCCGACATTCCTCCTTGGAAAGCCTTAGAAAGAAGGGCTCCAAATGCTTCAACCACCACCAAAAATAAGAATTGCGAAAGGAGATCACCACGTATAAGACCCCTAGAATTACAGAAATAATCAACAAATGAACCATTCAAAAGAATAGAGGAGGGGGCAGTACCATAACACGTCTCCAACCACCCATGCCATTTCATGCCAAAGCCCAATCTTCTAAGCATATAAACAAGAAAGTTCAAATTCACTCTATCATACGCTTTTTTCAAATCCAACTTACAAAGGATTCTTGTCCCTCCCTTCTTCAAAACCAAGTCAATACATTCAATAGCAATCAACGTCACATCCAAGCTTTGTCTACCATCATTGAATGCACTTTGGTTGTGAAATATCACCAAATCCAACACCATTTTCATTTGGTCTGCCCAAATCATAGAGATAATCTTATAAGAGATGCTAATCAAGCAGATAGGCCTAAAGTCCTTGACAGAAATAGACTCTTAATTCTTAGGGATTAAGGAAATGAAAGTGGCATTACCCCATTTATCAAAAAAGCCCGAATAATAAAAATCCTCCACCATATTCAAAATGTCCCCCTTCACCACATCCCAAATAGCAGGTATATAACAAAAATTAAATAGACTTTGAGTTGGTTGAAACACCCCACCCCCCAACACACACACACACACACACACACACAATCCATGTGTGAAATAAAGCAGAGATGAAGCCTATTTAATGAAGAAACATCACAAGGCTAGATAAAGTTGAAAAATCAAGCACATTCACATTCACAAGTCTGTTGGTGTGCCATTGATAGGTAGCATTTTGATTGTATGAAAACCATGCAAATTTATGCAGGACCCATCCTCTAACCTTACCAATCAAATTTATGCTTTTTTCTTTCTAGCTTTTCTTGCCAGCTGGGGAAATCTTATTATTTTCTAATGAATTATTTTTCGCATTGAAAAATAAAAATGAAAATAGTAACCTTACCATTACATAGAAATATAAAAAAATTTAAAAAAAAAAAATAGCAATATATGGATTGAAGGCTAATACAAAAACCAAAATTAGATGTTGTGTTACCACCCGCAGGTGGTATGACAAGAAAGATATCTAGAGATAATGATGGCTTAAACCCAACTCCTATGACAAAGATGACGTTATGCATGGCCACATTTAGCTACATATTGTAGTGGTTTCCCCATCCAACAGCATAGGCAAGTTACCAAAGACCAAAATCAAGCGTTCCAGATGTGTCATTTTGATGTCCCATTACAAGTTTGGTTAGGAACAATCTCCGTTCACTCCATTAAGTGAGATAGCCAGCTTAATCAAAAGAAAGGATATCTAAGACAGTTGGAGCATTGAAGCATGTAACTCCTGCAACATAATTTTGTAATTACTCCCATTTTCCTGTTCATAAATAAGCACAAGGATCTTCCCTTGATAAATCAAATTTAAATGCAGTTGTAGGAATGATCAATGTTCCAGGAGATTCACAATATTTCACTTTCTTGTATAGCAATCTAAACTATGGTCCATAAGAAGTAATCAAACCTCTGGCACAAATTTATAGCCTTTACAGCAACAGCTGACACTTGTCCTAAATGCCTCTTAATATCTCAGTGTTGGTCAAAGAAACCCTAAAACACCGAAGTGTCATTCTCGGAACACAAAATGCGGCTGTGAATCAAGCCCTTTACAATTTTGTCATACACATGCAAATTAACTATCACTTTGTTCCTAAGAAAGTAAGCCTAGGAGACATACATCACGCTAAAAATAATGATCCACCTCCACCACAGTAACCACCAACAGATTCAAGAAATTGAATTTTCTTTTTGTTAGTTTTCAAACAATTATGTGTCAAAAGACATGTACATGTATCAGCAGGTAGTTCTATTCAGAATGGCTTTGTGATTTTCTTCTATGAGTAGCCACCTTAATTTGTTTGAGCTTCAAGTGATGCCATCGAGGCCAACTCTTGCTTCAAATTATATGTTGGTAGGCTATTATGGTAAGTAGTACCCAACTAAAATAAAACTCTCTAGTTGTTTTATTGGTCGGTGATTAAATATTAGGGCTAGCCCCCAAAAAAGAGTTAAAACCCTTCAAATTGGGCACTTAACTAACTGAAAATCATGAACTTTAGGCGGGGGAAAGTAATGAGAGATCAAATGAAATTAGATGCCTAAAATTTTCTTTTTTTCTTACACCACATGAAGAAAAATTATCAACAAGTCCCACTAAAATGGGTTGTGTGTGTAAAGAGAGAAAAAAGAGACCAGGGCTTCGCCCTTGATGAAGAGATTGGAGATCTGACTGGAAGGCTCAGTAGGTCGCTTGGGAGAGAAGAACTTGGTAGCAAAATACCAAAACACGGCAATCCTTATTATTCCCGTTATTGTCTGCCCAAATCCTGCTTGTTGCTGCTGCTGCCCTCCTCGTCCTGGCCCTGGCCCTCCCTGTTGTACCTCTACCTCTCCTGTTGATGGGGGCGCCATATCACAGCTTCCCCCAAAAGCAAAACCAAGAAACTACTCACTTCACCAGAACCCAACTAGGTCGATCGATCGATCGATCCGTCGATTCAAAACTATCTGATAATAACAAAGAGAAAGGGGTTTTGAAGCCGATCTCCAGACTCCTCTATTTACGTGCTTCTAAAATTAAAAATCATATTCCTTCCCTAAAACAAATATAAGATGTATAAATTTGAAGGCTCACACGTGGGGTGTTATTTTCAAACCGTCCGATTGATGTGAGTGGGGATCTACGATTACAACAACAAAGTCGGTTTTGATTGTAAAGCAGATTCCAAGTTGACGTCATCTGTTTTTTGGCCGACTTAAGAAGGTGGACCGGTTTTAAGGCCCATATGCCTAGCCTTTAGTAATAAAGCCCAATCGGCAAGTGCTAGGTTAATCTTGGGGCTCATAGATACAAGGGCCAAACTCAGACTTGGATTTCTAAGTCCACCTCAGTTTTTTTTTTTTTCTCCCCCTCCTATACTTTCCATAATGCCCTTAGCCAAAGCCTCCCCCACACCTCATTCTCCACTGTAAAACGGCTTTCTCACACCACATTTTTTTCTAAAACCACCTCATGTTCTTCTTAACCAAACCATAAGAAACCCCACACCTCATCTCATTCTCCTTCTTCTCACATCATTCCCCTTCTTCCTCACTCCCTTCTTTCAATTTGCCACAATTTTTGTACACTGCTCTCCACCTCTCCCCCTACACATTTCTTCCTACATTTTTTAAAGCAACTACATTAAAGATGGCCCGTGGACGACAATAAAGCGGTGGGAGAGCAACCTCAACATCCACCAGAGGTAAGGAATGAAATGTATTTTTATTTTTTTAAATCTGTTTTTTAAGAAAAAAACTTTTTTTAAATTTTCCTGCCAGGCTAGCCGAGCATGGCCTGCCCCACGGTTGGGGTGGGCAAGTGGGGCAGGCC
>JAOXJP010137178.1:0-13446 GCA_025762735.1 Platanus orientalis | reverse complement strand
GGCACGAAAGGATGCCGAGGACCCACGTTCGGAAGGTCAGAGCCGGCATCGATGAATCGTCGGTGATCGGAACAGTAAGCCGTACTTCCTCGATCGGGGAATCATTGACCTCTTCTGCGAAAAAAGTAAGAAAGAAAAAGAAGAAGATCAAGGTTATGCTTTAAGTCAGTTTACTAGTGTAACACTGGGTAATTGTGATTGTGGCCTCACTTCTTTGCGAGAGAGGTCATAGATTCAATCCTGTTTGGTAATATTCCAGTGTGTGCATCATATGGTGTGGACACACACACACCAAAAAGAAAGAAAGAAAAGAAACGGTTATGCTTCCTCTTTCATGTCATTTTTTTTTTTTTTTGGGGTGGGGGGGTAAAGGCTTCTTCATGTCATTTGTCACTATATTTTTTTAACCTTCCATCCATAAAAATAAAAATAAAAAACTCTTTCCAAATGCTATGGAAACAAAGGATGATTGAAAATGTATGGCTCATTCCAAACAGCCTCTAAAGTAACAATTGAAAACTTGCTGCTAAAGCCTGTATGAGTAAATATTTTTATCTAGTTTCATGAATAATATAGAATAAAAAAGTGAACTCACACAAAGAATTCTAGTCTGGATCCTCTCATGCCTGCGAATATTCTTGTGATATGAAAGGCAGACATGTATCCCTAAAAAGTGAAAATCACTTATGGGCAGGATCTATTGCACTGTCTGGTTGCCATGAAAAGCTGGTTTTCTCATGATTCTTGGTGAATTTGTCTAGAAAATCATTGCCCGTCTGGTTACCTTGAATTGAATTGGAAAATGATAAAAAGGGATAGAGGAAAAAAGAAAACATCTCACAAGTAAGAAAAAAAAAAAAAAACGTGAAAACCAACTTTTTATGGCAATCATTCAGCTTAAAAATGATTTTCTCGATATAATTTTTTAAAAAATAACGAGAAAACCAGCTTTTCATGGGCAACCAGACAAAGAATTCTATTCCACATCTCCATCTCTTTACTGGATTTTCTATGATTTCAAACTCAGAGAGAGAGAGAGAGAGAGAGAGAGAGAGAGAGAGAGAGATTCACCATATTCTGAATTTGCATTCTTGGGCTCATTGGATTCGCGTAGCTCAATGCCATCCAAGCTCATCATCTTTTCACAACTGCAAGTTGATACTCAGAGAGAAGCAGATATTAATAAGAGAGTTCAAACGATACTTGTTATCGTACGCTTCCTTGCATTCAATTTTATGTTTTTTTTCTTCTTACCCTTTCATTTTCATGTGTAATAATATATTAATTTAAGATTCTTTTCATATGATTTCCATCTCCATTTGCTTGGCAACGATCTAACAATCCGACGAGACTGCTAAATTCCCCGCTTGGATTCTCAGATAGATAACGTAAAGGGCGGGTTGGAATCTCTTTTAAAATATGGTTATATGAGGAGGTCTTCCGGTCGTAGCCAGCTAATAAATCTAATTACAAAATGCTAGAGAGATAATGCCAGCTTAAAACCAATCGATTATTACTAAGCCAACATTTCTCACACAATTACATAAAACGTTATCTTTTCATGTGGTTCATAAGATTCCTAGTTGTGTTTTAAGTATGGAGCAACAATCCTGTCCAGAATTTGGTTTCCCGGATGGTGTCCAGGACACCGGGAGATGTCATATGGAATAAAATGGGCAGTAGTTAACCCCTGCCCATTTTATTTCATGTGAAGTCTGCCAATAAGGATTTTGTCCGCTTCGGATGCTTGGTCTGTTAGGTGTCAGTTCATTAAGGGAGGTGGACAGGATCCTTCCTTGAAGTCCACTGGACCCCAGAGGATTAGGTGTGCCCCCTTAACAAATTCCTAAGGTCCACCCTGTATCAGGAACAAACACATTGGCACTGAAAAGTGAAAATCACTTCCCAAGTGCAACACGTGTTCACCCCTACTGCACATGAAATCCTAGCCAGTCCTGGACACCAAATCCCAGACAGAACTTTTATTTTGTTTAAGTATAGTTTTTAAAACTGGACTGAATAGGATGGTGGGACCCACTTTGACCGGAATAGGAACTCTCTCAAGTTCTTTGCAATTTTAAAATCAGAATACACCAAAAAGAAAAATCTAAGCAACCAGTTTTGTAAATAAATTGGTTTTTTATGAATCGCCTGACTTACTATTTTTAAGGAATTTTTACCAAATCAGTTCACAAGTTTGGCGAATTTTGTCAAATAATGAAGTAATACAAAATATTATTCAAATTGTTTTTTATAATATATAATTACCTTTTTAACCCTAATCCAATTAAAATAAGAATAAAATCATTTATGTAATTAATCCTTAAATGATCTTTTTCACCAATTTTGTACCATTTAGGTCACCCAAACCTTAGGATCACGCAGCAACAAACAGATCCCCAATGCCGAATCTATTGAAAAGCAAAGGAGCTATAAGAACTTATTCACTTCTATAGTTGGAGCTTTTCTTTTTGTGTTATTTGTAGCATGGATTAGTGCACAGATCACCTGGGTGGACCATGTGGAAGCTGCTCATCTTTTGTTACACTAACACATCTTAGGTCTTGAGGGAACCTGGGGAAGTCAAAAAGGCCGACCTCAATGCTTTCATGTGGATCATTGGGTTTGATAACATACACCAAGTGCAATGTATATGGAGCCATATTGTCACGGACATGTCAAGGCGGCACGGTGGTACAAGCGGCTTAGCATGTGGCACGATGACATTTCAGTAAATATTATCCAATGGTAAAGTTGTAATAAGGTACAATATGATTTTCTAGAGGGGTTATGTTCCCTAAATAGAAACCCAGGAAGGACATAACACACACCTTGACGAAGGGTGGGTGCTTTGAGGCACCCAAGCCCTTGATAAGGGTAAGAAGCATGTTAAGGCACGAGATGGTACGATAGACAGTGCCAAGGCTGAGGACATGCTCTTAGTCTGCATGAGCTTAAACTGCGAGGCAATCCTTAATGTGGGTTGGGGGCGGCTCTTGATATGCACAAAGGTGTTGCCTTGAGTTCCTATGGGGGTTGGGTTCCCTCATGGGACAGTGCTTGAAAGCCCAGTGTGGCGGCACTGTGTATTCGTCTGAGAACGAAAACTTTACTATGTGTGTGCTACTAGCATGCTGTTTGCAACAGTGGCAGCACATAGGGAGCCGAGTGGGCTATCCCGTGGTCTTAGTGCTTGAGTGTGCCTTGTCCTTGTGCTTGGCAAAATCTTGGCTTTGAACAGCTACAGTGGTGATATGGCAAGACTCGGGGTGACGTCTTGCATGGAGCGACATGGTGCGTAGGCAAAGTGCCATGGTCGTGGTGGACTTAATGTCTCTAGCAGGGCTCGAGGATGTGTTGTAGGTGTGTTGGGCATTCAATGCTATAGGCGAAGCGTGGAGGACTCTGGGGTCATTTGAGATGCACTTCGATAGCACAACATGGGTGCCAAAGTGGCTAACTAGTTGCACTCATGAGTGATGATGATATGGGAACCCTACGAGTGAGACGAGCATCATGGGATGCAATGAAGTCATTTGTGGGCCGATTAAGTAGGTCTTGGAGTGACGGTACTCTGGGCGAGCAATATCCTTGTTTGTGCATATGGGGCATGTCAACGGATCATAAGAAGGGCTCAAATGGTTGAAAGGTTGACATTGGTTGAGTAATGGTCGGGGTGTTGCATAGTTTTGACAAAGAGAAAAATCTGGCCATGACAATATGGTCTGCACCATGCTTGTGGTGCGTCACGACGAGCCATATACACAAAGGGGGTGGGGCCCATACACTTTTTGTAGGTGCCGTAGACGATTTGAGTCCCATGCATACAAGCTTCTTGGCAACTAAATCTGAGACTAACTCGTCAATGGGTGTCACATAAGGATATCACCCAAAAGTATAAAAAATCCTAACAATCTCAAATCTTCTAATTTTGATTTGAAAATAATAAGTATCCATAGGGATCCTCCAAAATAACAAGTGGGAGTTGGAGATGGAATAGAAGGGTAGCGAGGGAGATAAACTGATAAAGGATGATATGAACAGAGAGAGTTGGAATAGGAGAAGGAAACATAGAAGGAAAGATTAGTTTTATTGGACCTAGGGGTACGAAAGAAAACATAAATTTACTAACAGATACTAATAACTCTTTTTTATTACAATTTTACCCTTTAAAATTTTGATTTAGGTTATATTTAGTTTTGCCTCATCATTTGGCAAATTCGTCAAACTTTTGAACTGATTTAATTAGCAAACTCCCTATTTATTTATTTATTTATTTATAAACAAGCCTATTTTTAATTAGGAGATCGTGGTTGTTTGTGATGAAAGACCTATGTAGAGGTGTGCCACAGATTAGCACATGATGTGTTTTTGAATTTGGTCTCTTTTGGATGCCTAATTTTCTATAGAGCACTATTTTTGACACTTTTAACCCTAATACACCACGTGTCAGTTTATAGTTGCACACAGAGACTCACAATCATGTTTTCATCGCAAAACATTTGTATCCTTTTAGAAAACACATTCTTAATAGATTTTTGAAATAAGATCCCACACCCACAAAACCCCTCTTCCTTATCTCCATTTCTTTCATATTATTTTCTCAAATATACCAAATATTAAGAAACCCTTTGTAACACCAAATTTAGTTGTCTTTTGAAAAATAGAAATTAGATATCCAAATTATCCAACCTTTAAAGGGCTAAATTATTATTTTATGTGAGGAACAATTACTCCAAGCTCTTGAAAATAACTTGTTAATTACTACTACTTGTAGGTAACAAACCTCTGATTAACTTAAAGTAGCACAAATTGTAAAATAAGTAGGAGTTGCATAAAATAGAAGAAGAAGAAGGAGGTGAAACTTCGACTCTTTAGTGATCCTTTGAATTTACAAGACTTACTTCAAGAACATAACTAAGCTTTACAATAAATATTACTTAACCATGGATGCCTTCAAGATTACAAATTTCTATGGTGTCTTCTTAAGAGGATGTTGTAGAGGTCTGATGAACTTATAACACTTTTGAAGAGAGATACTTGCTATTATAGTAAACTTGAAAAAGATTGAGAAGATGAATGCTTTTTCTTACCTTGAACTTGAAAACTTAGAGAATTAATGTTAGAGTGCAAAGAATCATGATTTCATGTTCTTAGCTCGTTCGTATTTATATGTACATAAATGAATTAAGTTGGTGTCTTTATAGGAAACAACTCCCTGTTGTATGAGGAGTCTTTTTTGAGGTGAGAATGCATTGTCTCATAAATCTGTATATATTGACGCTTTTTTTCATGTGAGTTTGTGCCTTCATTAGGTTTTTGAGTGTTCAAGGAATCTTCAGGTAGCAATGCAAAACAACCTCCATTGACAGAGTTAGTTGCATTCTAATTTCTAATTCTATAGTGTGCGACTGAAAAATCCCTTTGTGCATGAATGTTCACATGTGAGTGATTGGGATGAATATTTGTCACAGGCACACACATGTCATGGTAGCGAATGTGACTGTATTGCTCATTCAGTTGTGCAAGCTCCCCGGCTGCTAAGCTATGTGAATGCCTTTTGTAAAGGGTGTGTGACTGTGATGTTTTATAGTTGTGCACTTATCAGTCGCGCAAATCCAGTTTCAACACCTTACTCTTACAAAATATAAAGTGAAGGAAAAAACAAGAAACTTAGAAGTTTTAAAGAAGAAGGATGGAAAAAAAGAGGAGCTGTCTCAATTAGTCAACCATTTTCGTAGGAAAGTATAAACCAGAATAAAGGTTGAGGGGTTTTTCATATTAGGCTGATATATATATATATATACACCAAAAAAAGAGAGGCTTATAGGGTTGAAACTGTAAAAAAAGTTTTTAAATGAAAAAGTAGGTATCTAAAAAGAGGGGAAACAAATATTTGTCCAGGATTTTGTATGTCCTACTGTGTCCTCTCACCACAGGCTGACATGTGACCTTTATATATATATATATATATATATTTTGGTGCATCTCTTAAATAGGTAGCAAATGCTCATTTGAACACTATTTTCCAACACCATACACTCAATACCTTTTTTTTTTTTCATTTTTTTTTAAAACTATTAACCATGTGTAAGACTAAGAGTACATTAAAAAGAAAAATACCGCTTAGGTTCTTATGATCCCTGCCTGACCAAGAACCAAGGAACAACCTAAGAACTTGAAAATATCTCACGTACAAATTCAGCCTTTTTATGTAAGGGCATGGCACCCGTCAACCTTGACACTTGGGTCAGTAGGGCACTTTGCAAGAGGGCAGTGATCTCTATCATCCGCACCCCACCAGTCCGGCCCGTTAACACCATTCATTTGGAGAGCAAAATAGATAAGAATGGTCATAAAAGCAAGCCCCGCATCCAAACCAGCAGAGAGAATATAATTGTGTCTAGCCCACCACCCCTTGTACTTTCTATACACATAAACATTGAAGAAGATGCCCACAGCACCCCAAGTCCAGTAGTTAACTGCCTTTATTTCAGGCATAGCTCCGGCATTGTTTAGGATGATGGGAATATGGATGAGACGTATCCACTTATACTGTGGAAACCTACGGCTGATCCACCAGACAGGCACGGGAGCAAGAAGACCAAATAGGAAGAACCAGTTCATCTTTGCATAAACACCAAGCTTTCCAAACATGCGAAGTGGCCCAACGACACCCCATATGACAGAAGCACTGTAGAAGATGTTTCCTCCCGGGCACGTCCATGGACTATTTGCTGGCAGGTAATCTACAAGACAGATATTCTCCACGCTTGTAAGGAGCCACCATGCTGTGCCAAAGTGGGCCATGTTGCTGATCACTGTGCCTACCAGCTGAGTCAACCAAAATTGCCAATTGCCCATTTTGTAGTTAGTAGTTGCTTATTACTTGGAAACAGTCTCTATGTCTCTCTCACACAGATATACACAAAACAGGGTTGTAAATGATCCAGATATTTATCCATATCCGATTCTTATTTGGTCTGATTAAAGCAAATATGGATCCATATGTATCCCATGCAGATTAAATATTTATTTCATTTAAACTTTCGTTTAAAACAGACCGATTTTGATCCAATCAATGCTCATAGAATCATAGTTATATTTTGTTTCATAGAATATACTATATTAATGAATACCTAAACCCTAATAGTAGCTAGGAAGCCTAATGGAAGAAGCATTGATGCAAGCATGATATCATAATGACTGAGAAGTTGTTCACGTAATCGGATAACCGAATAAATATACGATTACTGTGTAAATAAATGGATACCAATATGAATGATGTTTCAAAATTTCCGTATCCATTTAAAATATCCAATTATCTTAATGGACCGAATATGTATCTAATTATCTTAATAGACCAAATATAGATCTAAGTATATCCACTTCGTTTACAACTCTAACACACACACATGCGTGACCATTACCTGAACCAGGAACATGGACTTGGGAGGGATCTTCATGTAGTGTCCCACTTTCATATCCGAAAGAAAAAAGATTGCCTGTGCCATGCTAATATAACCGTATGTCTTGAAAGCCACATTAGCTACAGGTTTCCCAGGATAAATGTATCCTATAATCAGCTCCGTAATCACATTCAGTCCAGGTGTCTACACACAGATTTAACAAACCAATCAGCAGCCATGATATGGGTATCATATGAGAGAGAGAGAGGAAAAAGAAACTTAACTTGATTTGTAGTTGCTGTTATTATACCAATGGGCAAAGTGAAAACCAGGGCAACAGCAATGGCTAGTAGGAGTCCCCAATAAGGGAGTTGTAGTGACTGTCTAAAGCCTTCACCAGTGGCTATGGCCACAACCATCACCACCGCAAATAGTGCATAAAACCACCATTGTGGGACTGACTCATAGTTCCTCTTCATTATCCTCTGGTGCACATCTTCACCCTGATCTTGAAGGGTCGCCTTCGTTTGCTTCCAAATTGATCTACATAATGATCCATTCCCAGGTTATTTGGGCCATAGATGAGGAACAATATCAGTAGATCACGATTGACACAACAGGTTGGGTCAACTGTTGTCAACCCAAAAAAATGTTAGCCCATGAAAATTCAATAATATCGTAGAAAAAGTTCATTAAAAAAGATTTCTTTTGCCATGACCTGGCTAATTTGATGAAACTAGTCGGATGAGAGGATGATGCAGTGAACACATGAACCTCTTTTGGGTCACCACCACCTATGGTGCCACATGTAAGATTAAAGCATCTCTTAATGAATTTAGGCTGTCCCTGAACCAAGCTAGTTGGGCTCGTCATGAGTTCTGAACCTCAAATTTAGCTCGTTTAGTGAAGTGAGGTGAGCCAAGCTGCACTATAGGTTCAGCTCGCTAAAAGTTTCACTTAGTAAGAGTATCAAATATATATATATATTATTTTAGTTACACCAATATATATATATATATATAATCATAGTTGATGTCATATCATATACTTCATAAAAAAAATATGATTTGACCTGTATGACTGATCAATGTGTAATGACACCATGGGTTGACACGGGATGTATATAAATTCAAATCCTCAAAAACTATATTCAAAAGTAGGTGACCCAGAAAGAGACATTTAATTTAAAACACATTTTGTGTCAATCTGAAGTAAACATCACGGTCACACCTTGTAAAGTTGCTTTTGATTTTAAAAAATTTTCTTTTATAAGAGGTTGGTGAGCTGAGCTTGAAAGACTTTCAAGCTAGTGACGAGCCTGATCGAGCTTGCTCATTGTGTGACAAGTTTGAGCCAAGCAGGGCAAAAATGATTATTGACACCACTATATGTATAATGAACTTATGACATCTTTAATGTTATGTCTTTTTCGATCGGAATGTGTTGGAAAGAAAGGTGATGGAATCTGAAAGAAAATCAAAATTTGTGATCATTTCAAACAGAAATTTTTAGAAATTAAACGAGATAAACAAAGTAACCACCAGGTTAGAAATTATCAGAAAATGATGTAATTTGTTTTTATCAAAATTAAAAATTTCTCTCAGGTTCTTTGTGCACATGTATGCATGTTTTAAGGACTTGTACCTAGTTCCCTCATGTTCATTATTCAGGAGTGTCTCTCTTGAGGGGGAGTGTGGAAATATATTAAGTATATTATTTTTACCTCTCCTACAACTTTAAGGTTTTAGGAGAGACGGTTAATTGCTTTATTTAAGACATTATAAACCAAATCCATCGTATACATCACAATTGAGATCAAGTTTATACCCATATTGGGCCATATCATGAGTCTCCAAGGTATAGAATCTGTTAACATGAAGTATCTTAAACTCTTGCAAGTGAGAGATTAATTCTTTTCATACGACCAAAAGATGACACAAATGCCAAGAAAAATCAGACTTCTTACTTAGTAGCAAACAGACGCTACTCAGAAAATTTTAAATTTTTTCTACAAACAGAGACAGAGAAACTTACTTTCCATGGAAGAGGGCAACATGAGAGAGGCTTGCTGCTAGTGTGGAAAAACTGAGGCCATAAGCAAGTGCAAATACGATACTAAGGTAGACCTTGCTGTAATCATCATAAGCTTGTTGATTAAAATCAAAAGTTTTGGAGTTCATGATCCGGGTAACATTGTAGCGTTGCCCATCTGCATCATAAGTGTAGCTGGACAGGATTGGAAACCGCTTGGCCTCAAAGGAATTGGTCCAATAAGCAACTGGGATCACAACATAGAGGACCGTGAAGGCACCAAAAAGTGCACAAATTATAGTGTATGCTGGGTAGGCCAAAGGACTTCCTATATAAGAGACAACATTCCAATCCAGGCCAAATGATCCTAGACCAAGGCCTTGCACGCCACCGCCGATTTGTTGTGCTGTGATGGACTTGGGCCAAATCCAACATATAAAAGAGAGGGCGGTTATTGAAGGGAAGAGATAGGCAGGGAAGACAGTGTAAGCAAAGCATGCGGTGAGGGCTATGATGAAGAATTGAAATCTCGTCAATCCTCCCTTTGGCCTCCTCTCATTCTCATGCAAAGCCCTACAAGTAGAACCATATCCAACAAGGTTTATTTATTTTTTAAATGAATAACAATTATATTAAAAGAGAAAAGAAGCATATGCGAAAACCTCATAGAATACAAGCATTAGGCATAAGCCTTAGTAGAAGATACTGGAAAGATAATCCCTGATGATATCACTAATATAAATAAATTTAACTATTTGTTAAATAAAAATCGCCCGTGATTTTGTCCTGTTTGTTAAAGACCTGGTAGGGTCCTAGCATTTTTGGAGCTTGACGTGTGACAGAAAATTGGTTTGAGTGGGTTTCGTACGTACAACACATTTTATGTTACGTTTTGAGCTCTGAAAATGCCAAGACCTTAACAAGTCTCTATAGATAGGACAAAATCACCCTTGCGTGAACACACACACACACAGACACAAATAAATAAATAAATAAATAAATAAATAAATATATATATATATATATATAGAGTGAGGGAGAAAGAAACCTAAAAAGGGACACTTGAACCAGGTTTGCTGGCCACCACATGTAGGGCGAGTCAACCAGGAATTTTCGGAAGATACCGGCCCAACCATATCCAAGCATCTGATTCTCACACCAAACAAGAAGAAGCACCATTATTGAAGTATCAAAACAAGATTTCCCCAATAGAAGAGACAATCAATAGAATTTTAATTCTGAAAGATATTTTGCTCAAGTTATAGATTAGGGGAAATTCCTTGGATTGTTTTGAAATAATGGAAAATTTGTGAAAATTTTCTCTATATAAGAGAAAGATTATTTACAGTTAAGGATTGAATTTAAGTTGTATTTTTGTTTTAGAATCAATAAAACAAAAGGCTACAGCAAAACAAAGACTTTAGGATATTTTTTAGCTTAGAAGAATTTCCGTTGAAAGTATGGATTCAACAAAATTTTGCCAATATTTCACTAGTCTCGGCCAAAATTAATCAAATTTAAATGAAATTTTGGAATTATTGTGTTCCATGGTATTTGGTTTGCTACCTCTCAAAGTAATTACATTTCTATGAAATTTTGCTAAATTTTGAGGCAAGAGGTGCTTTTACAGGACGAAGAGTTGCAAAGGGTAGCTTGGCCCAGTCTGTTGGTTGGTTTATATCCTGTTAGGACCAGGTCCAAGATATTTCTGTACGAGTTAGCCCGAGAATTGAATAGTCTGTGCTGGCAAAGTAGTACCCATTGGGCTGTGATTGAACCAGCCCAGCCCATTGGCACCCTGGCAGTAATGGCTAGAAGCCTACTATGATTTCGAAAGACAAATAATTTAGGAGGACATGTGCCACTGGCACTCCAACATATTAATCCAATCCATTTGAATCAGCCAGGATCGTCGCCAGATGTGCCGAGCATCAATCAAACATCAATTTTGTGCTAACACATGGCAAAAAGGGTGAAAATACACTTTTTACCATGAGTTTAAAGTTGCCATTCACTTTTTTGCCATATGTCAGCACAAAATTTGTTCTTGATGGACACTGGACACATCCAAGCTGGAGGAGATCTGGGCTGCATTTGAATTGACTACATCTTAGGTGGGATATTTCATCAGTGAGAACATCAGAGTGAACAGATCAGACTTTAACCATTTGATCCACTCAACAAGGGCTAATCTGCTTTGGTTCAAACATCTACTCTACAGCAATCACTTCATAAGACCAGGCCCACCTAGCTATGTGGGGGGAGCAGGAGCAGAATAAACCCGATTCGTGTGGCTAAATCGTTTCAATCCGGTCAGACCCTTTTTGGATTCAATCACTGGGTGGTTTCTGATTTAAACTATGAACACAACCATTGAAATACAAATAAATAAATGATAGTGATGGCCTACACACCTGAGTGGTTTGGGCTATTAATATGGCAGCAATTGGGTTAATCCCCCTTTTGTAGAATGCCTTCAATATGGTAACAATGTTAAGTGCATAAACGCTACCACTTGCAGTGCTAGCAAAGATGGTGATGAGCACATGCTCCTTCATGTTGAATGGCCCTGGATTCAATGAAAATGACCATTTCGTCCAGGGCACTTGAACAGATTTGGTTGGGAGGGTGGAGGCCATAAGTTTTCCTAAGGGAAGAACTGCAAGTTGAACTGGAACTGAGGTTACAGATACCCCATTCTGACGATAATTGAAAAATTGGTTAATGAATGAGAGGAGGAGGCAGGAAAGGATGCCGAGGACCCATGTCCGAAATGTCAGAACCGGCAACGATGAATCGTCGGTGATCGGAACAGTGAGTCTTACTTCCTCGATCGGGGAATCATTGACCTCTTCTGCAAAAAAGTAAAAAAGAAATAGAAAAAAAAGATGAGACCATTATCAAGGTTATGGTTTAGGTCAGTCTACTAGTGTAACACTTAGTCTACAAGTTACAGAAGATGTTTTGGTGTTGGTCAATTGGAAGAGAATTTATGTGATTACCATATTTTTGTTTTTTTAGCCTTAATGTGAGTGATTGTGATTGTGGCCTCACTTCTTTGCAAGAGAGTTCATAGATTCAATCCTGTTTGGTAGTATTTCAGAGTGTATGAATCTTATGGTGCGGGCACACCAAACAAATTAGGTTACACTGCCTCCATGTCAATTTTTTTTTCGGTAAAAGCCTCTTCACGTCATTAGTCATTAAAATTTTAACCTGTCATCCATTAAAGAAAAAACACTTTCCAAATGCTAGCTAGGGAAGCAAAGGATAATCGAAAATTTATGGCTCATTCTAAACAAGGTATAATTTTAAAAAAATTTGGGAAGAAAGGAAAAAACCCCCCTCAGAATTTGGTACGAACAAGGCACGAAGGAACAATGTCTGAATGGCATAAGGGTGGACATATCAGTGCCACAAAGTGAAAAGCACTCTGCAAAGAGTGTAAATCACTTTTTTGGTGCTGATGTGTCCACCCCTGACACCATTCAGACCTTATTCGTTCATGCCTTGTTCGTACCTAATCTTAGCCAGAAAAAAACCTTATGCTGCTAAAGCCTATAAGGGTAAATATATTTAACTATTTTTATGAATAATATTAAAAAAAATTAACTCACAAAAAGCATTTTAGTCTGGATCCTCTCCTGCCTGCGAGGAATTTTGTGATAGGAGAGGTGAACATGTATCTCTAAAAAGTGAAAATCACTTTAGAAGGTGATTATTAGGGATATGTGTCCGCTTCTCCTAGTTACTAGAAAGTAGAAAACTTATGGGCATGATTTGTTGTGCCTTCTGGTTACCATGAAAAGTTGGTTTTCTCATGATTCTTGACAAATTTTCTCGAGAAAATCAGAAAGAATCCCATTGCACATCTCTTTCTCTTTATTGGAATTTTTTGACTTGAAACTCATAGATAAAGTGAGAACGAATGGAGAGAGAGAGAGAGAGATATTCACCATATTCTGAATCTGCTGTCTTGGGCTGATTGGATTCACGTAGCTCAATG
>JAOXJP010137167.1:0-13446 GCA_025762735.1 Platanus orientalis | reverse complement strand
TGTTGAAAGGTACAAAAGGCAATAAGTCTCCCAGCCGAGATTGCTTCTTTATAGCGTTCTTCCCAAAGTGCTAGCATATTGTTAAGGAAGACTTCATGAACGTAGTTGAGAAGTTTTACTCTACAGAGTTGAGAAGTTTTATTCCAGCCTAAACTTCACTAAGTTTTTTAAAAAATAGCCCGGCCCAAACTCTACCCATTGGCCATTAAGTTCAGGCCAGTCAAAGCTCGCTGAAAACCCACCTTTTTTAAAATTGGGCAGAGTGACTAGGGCTGAGTTCAGGCTCCAGCTCCAAACTCAGCCAAGTATGGGTTACGCTGCAATACTTCGAGCTGAGTTTGGGCTGACCTCAACCTGGCCAATCCTGGACCGACTTGCAGCACTACTAGAAACAAACTGTGCCAAAACTTTGATACTTGACACTTCATGACATGGCATGACACTCCTTGGCACATCATGGGTAAATGACATGCCAAGATGATGTCAGCAAATTAATTTGGCATTTACCGCTCAAAGACAAGGCTGACCTCAACCCGACCAATCTTGGCCCAACTTGCAGCACTACTAGAAACAAACTGTGCCAAAACTTTGACACTTGACACTTCATGACATGACATGACACTCCTTGGCACATCATGCACAAATAACATGCCAAGATGACGTCAGCAAATTAATTTGGTACTTGCCACTCATAGACAAGGTTTTATGAAAAGGAGACATCAACTATGGAGCCTTTACCTTAATTCCATCCTTTATCCATGCCTGGTACTTAATATGAAGTGCTGGGCACTTAAATTATTTTATAGCCATACATGCCGAAACACCATATAACAAATCAACAACAGCCTTATCCCAACTACTTGCCGCCAAAATACAAAATAAGTAAATAAAAATATGCTTCAAGTTAAAGACTCATGTGGTAGGTAGAAGTTCTTAGAAGTAGTTGGGAGAAGGCTTGTTGAATTGGGTTGTAGAAATAATTAAAAAGTTTCCTCTTTAAATAAGGAATCTATGCAAGAATTTAATTGAGAAAGCCTTCATATTTTCCTCCTTTGCTTCCATCATCTTCATTATCTGCCTCTTCCATTAAGGCTCAACTATTCTTTTTTTTTTTCTTTTTTTTTCTTTTATGGTTGTTGCCACTGTTGTCTACTCGACAAAACAAGTGGGACTTTATATTTTTCAATATCAATACACATCTCTCAAATAAGGAAACAAGAATATAAGAATTTGTCCATCAAATAGGAAATGCCAAGAGAAGTAACATTGCCTGGTTGAGAGTATCTGCCGGCTCTCCAATGGAGAGAAGAATAGTATTTGCAATCACATCATTTATTTCTACAAAGCTCCGTATACATTCCTTATCCTTTTTTTAAAGTCCACTTGGGCCTGCCACTGCCACACAGGGCAGATCCGCACTACCACTGGCGGAGAGGAGCAAGCATCAACCCAATCCATTGGAGATGCTGCCCGGGGGACTTGAAACCCTGACCTCTCCCTTGGAGAGACCATACCACAACCATTTCAGCAAGAGATGATGGCTACATCCTTTATCAAATGTCTATTAATTTAAAGATTGATTGAGAAAACCTTTCAAGGAGAACTGTTAAACCAGGAGGGGACAGAGATCCCACACTAGATGGATTCTGTATTTTATCAAAAATAGAAAAATTTATTGCCAAAGGAAAACAGGGTATGAAAAAATGCCCTAAAACCAGAAGGCCCAACAACAAAAAACAAGAGCACCCATGGTTTCATAGATCGAGAAAGGGACTGGTCCTTTGGGCCCCGTCCAATCCTGATACATGATTAGTTGGATAGACCAATCTGGATCAGGACCAATCCAAAGCCAATCCGGCCACTCTACATGGCCAGATCAGATAAGACTCGGCCAATCCCAATCGGAATCAAGATCAGCCGATCCTTGATTGCATGAGAAAGCCTCACAAAGAACAAACACAAAACTAAAACAATATTAAAGTACAATGAGATAACTAAAGCAGAATGGCTATCCAAAAAAATCTCCTGCTGACAAGCTCCACTAATGAAATGCACAAATCAAGGCCATAAGAAGACGAACGAAGGCAATAAATGATAAGGCAGAATTGCCCTCCACTACCAAGCTATTGAACCCAAGAGCGAAAAAATCTGAGCCTGTGGAGAAGGGCTCAGCCCCCATGGAACCACCATGACCAATGAGGCCAGCAAACACAAACCTGACCACTTGAAAGCAAATGTTTAAGATCCCTTATACTGGAAGGCCCCTGATTCCCAAAAATGCAACAATCAAAGTTTAGCATGAGGGTGACGAAAGTCTAACAAAGTCTAAGGAAGAAAGGGACGATCAAACATCAGAGGACCAGTCTCTCGCAAGGCCATCAATGGATATGACTCTGAAAACCTCCACTTTTGACACCAAATGGACTAGCCTAATATTAATTGTATCTATGATATGCTGAACAGAGTGGACCCGAGCCTGGAATGGTTGTGTAGTTCCTTTCCTCTCAGATGCCCCCGATAAGATGCCAGTAAGAACACACCTCCATAAATTGTTCCCCTTGCCAAAGGGTGAGAAGGTCCAACATCCCATAGCCCCAAGCATGTCTACATCATAAACCCACTGGAACTCCAAACAGAAAAAGGAAATGATGCCAGATCTTCAGGGACACCACAATGAATGAACAGATGATTACCCATACATGAAAGACAAACATGTAAAGATAACTTCCACTTCTAAGACTTTTATGGTACCTAGTGGATTTCTGCTTGTAGTGGCTAGGCTTTGTTATAGAAGCAAGAGGAAGGAGAAGACTAAGAAAAGGAGGAAAGAGAAGAGGGAAATGTATGGAGTATACCCCCTCTCCTATCCATATTCTATATATTTAAAGGAAAAAATATATCCCTACATGTGAGTATTTACTTATACACACATACTCTTCCATATTGTATTCTAATATGTTCCCATGTACATCAAAACATGCCCTCAAGCTAGTATATAAATATTGTACATACCCAATTTGTCAACAACCTTACTAAAACTAGGACTACATAGGTCTTTGGTGAACACATCGGCCAACTGATCTTCAGTCTTCATGAAGGGAATACATATCTACTTGGCTTGTAACTTCTCCTTGATAAAGTGACTATCAATCCCAATGTGCTTGATCTTATCATGCTTTACAGAATCATGGGCAATGCTAATTGCTACTTTATTGTCACAGTTCAACTGCATAGGAACTTAGAAGTGGAAGCCCAACTCTCTAAATAGGCTATGAATCCATAGCATCTCATAGATCAAATGTGTCATGGCTCGAAACTCTGCTTTTGTACTTGATCTCGCTATAACTGGTTGCTTCTTGCTTTGCCAAGTAACAAGATTAACCCCCACAAACGTGCAATAGCGATAAGTGGATCTTCTATCAGTCATTGATCTTATCTAATCTGCATCTGTAAAGGCTTCAACATGGAGATCTTGTTGTGAGTCATACAAGAATCCCTGACCTAAACTCTTTTTCAAATATCTAATGATGCGATATACTACCCTAAATGCTTGGTCGTAGGGGAATGCATAAATTGACTAACCACCCCAACTACATAAGAGATATCTGGCCTAATCAAGGTCAAATATATGAACTTCCCAACTAATCTATGATAACGGCCAATATCAATGAGTCGATGTCCCTTACATGCCTGTAAGCGGTGGTGAGACTCAATGAGAGTCTCACAAAGTCTACATCCTAGAGTCCTGAAGAAGAACTAACACATACTTGCACTGAGATAAGAATATACTATTCTTGGATCTAGCAACTTCGATTCCAAGAAAATATCCGAGAGGCCCCAAATCTTTGATCTCAAACTCATTGCCAAGAAAAACTTTCAAGTTCTTGATCTCACATTGATCATCACCTGTAACCACAATATCATACCATAAATAATAAGAGTTGTCACCTTCTCTCAAATCATGCTCTAGGGGATTACTTAAACCCATATAAAGCTTTCTTTAAGAGACATACTATCACTTTTCCAAAAGAGTGCAAAAAACTAGGAGGTAACCTTATATAAACTTCCTCTTCCATGCCACCATGTAAGAAGGCATTCTTGACATTAAATTGAAACAGAGGCCATCCTTAATTGGCAATAACAAAGATCAAGACACAAACTGAATTCATCTTTGCAATAGGGGGTAAAAGTCTCCTGATAATCAACCACATATGTTTGTGTATAACCCTTAGCTACTAATCCGGCCTTATACCTCTCCACCGTGCTATTGGATTGCAATTTCACAGTGAACCCATATGCAACCTACAAATTCTTTCTCATATGGGAGATCTACAACATCTCATGTTTTTCTCTTCTCTAAGGCTTGGATTTCTTCTTCCATGGCTCTTATCCACTGAGGTTACGATAAGGCTTGGGATACACTGCATGGAATAGAAATAAAAGACAGAGGTGGAAAAAGCCCAATTGAAGAAAGAAAAGGTAATCACCATCAAACCCAATCTCTTCAGAGAGAATTTTACAATTTTTTAATGAATGAATGTGAGTCAATTCAAGCCTGACATTAGATCCGGCTGTTGGTGGATTTGATATTGGTCGGCTACTATTCCTAATTCATTATTCAAGAATCAACGGTTTGCTCAGCTAAGCGAGGCTAGGCCTAATTTCCATTCTATAATATGCATGCTTCATTCACCCCGGTTTTGTTCCCCCAAGAATTGCTTGCCCCGGACCTAAAAGACTAGTCGAAAAGACTAGACCGAGAAATCTAAGAGTCATAGCACACATGATTAACAATAAGATGTTGGGTACAAGAATGGGTACCCTTCCTGATAACAATAGGATGATGAGAATCATCATAAGGCACAAGAGGAGCAACACCTGCAGACGATGAGACCGGTTGACAAGACACATGAGATTGAGGGGCACTTCTCTACATACGGAGGAATAGGTAAATGAAGAGCCAACTCATCTTCCCTATCAGTTGTCCTCACCCCCTGAAGATGAGGCTAGCTAGGTAAAAGAAAAAGAAAACAAACTCATGAAAGGTGACATCCATGGAAACAAAGTGCTTTAGAGTGATGTAGAATAATGGCTTAAAAAATATACGAAAGTTTATACCAATTTATGTAATCAAGAACTTGTCTTAAATACCCCAAACAATAGCATATTTTAGGGAAAAAACTTGCAATAGAAAGAAAGAATTGATATAGAAGAAAATAGAAAGAATGGAAAAGAAATACAAATGTCTATAAGGACAATTCTAGAATTTTTTTGGTAGACCCAAGAAACTACCAAAACACCCCTACTGGCATGTCAAAAAATTGTGAAAAATTCACAATAGATTTTGATGTCCCTGAAGTTCTATGGTCTAAATTTCATCGATTTTGGATCAAAATTGAATGAAATATTCAATTTCAAAGTTTGTTGTTTTGGGAGTTCCAAGAATAAAATCAAGAAATATTCTTAATATAGATCCTAAATGTTCTTTAATGGTTCTTAAGGGAAAACAACCAAGGGTAAGAAGGAATAAGTCTATTTTGAGGTTTTAGAATCAAGAAAACAATTAAGATCAAATCTTGGAAGAATCTTGATGTTTCTTGGTAATTCTTAGAGATTCTTTAATTCAAGAATTAATATTAATAGATTTAAATCAAGAAATTAGCAAACAAAAACAACATTCAAGAATCAAGAAGGGATAGTAAAAATCAAGAAAGAAATAAAGAAAGAAAGAATAAAGAAAGAGAGAAGAAGAAGAACTCGTGGTGGAGGGAAATGAAAGTAACATGAGAGAAAAGATAAAGAAAGAATCACTTACTCGTGTGATAGAGAGAAAAGCAAGGACGAGAGAGAATGGGGAGTCACGCTACAACCCAAGGGGAGATAAGGTACCCACTCATGGGACTCAATTCACAAATCTTTATTCAATATTCAAATCTAATTACAACCTAATATCATTTTCTATTTATAAACTTAAACCACTAGACTCCCAATCTAAATAGGACTCCTATTTTGACTCTAAATAAAATTACTAATTACATCTAAACCCCTGGCATTTAATGCCTTGTAATAACATAACATCAATCATTTGAATTCCCCTTTTCAAGGCCTTTAGTGCTTGGTTATATTGAAAACAAATCCCTAAATAAAATACAAAAACAACCCTAAAACAAAATAAACCATAATAACCAACCCTAAAACTGTTGGCAAACAATCCTAAACTCTACAAACAATTCACTAAATCTTTCCTTTAAATTTCCGAGGCTCTTTCCTTTAGCTTGAATCAGGCCCTCTTATGGGAAGGCATGTACATAAGTCACATCACATTGTCCACATCACAGAGTAAAGGGGTGATAACATTTGTAGCCATTCGGATTCGAAGCATACCTAAGAAAGATACATTTTAGAGTATTAGGGTTTAGCTTGAAACGATCAGATTTAAGAACATAGACACAGCATATGCAGCCAAACACTTTAATTGGAAGAGAATATCCAAGAGTAGAACAAGAGAGAAGCTCAAGGGAATGTTTAAATCTCAAAATACGTGAGGGCATACGATTCATCAAGTAAGCAACAATCTGAACAGCATCAACTCAAGAAACATGGAAAACATGCATATGGAAAAGCAAGAGACAAGTAATCTCAAGAAGATGTTGGTTCTTTCTTTCAACAACCTCATTTTGCTCAGGAGTATCAGGACAAGTAGTTTGATGGAAGATACCATACTAAGAGACATAAGAGGAAAAAGCATGAGACATATATTCCCCACCATTATCAGAACGAAGAAGCTTAAACTTAGTGTCAAATTGAGTTTCAACTAACTTATTTAACTAAAAGGCTGAAAACACCTCATTCTTGGATTTCAACAAATAAATCTAAGTAGCTTGGGAGTAATCATCAATAAAGGTCACAAAATAATAAAAACCAAAAAATGAGGTAACAGGAGCAGGTCTTAGACATCATAATGAACAATGGAAAAATGAGAGGAACTACGACTCATACTCGGGGAATAGGAGAAACGGCGATGCTTGGTCAACTTACAAGTTTCACAATAGAAATGTGAAACAAAAGAGCATAAGCTTGGAAAGAATTTGCGTAACATAGGAAGGGGATATGGCCAAGTCAAGAATGCCACATAATAATCCGATTACACTGAGAAGTAAAGGGGGGAACAGAAGGGGAGGAAGATTGCTAAATTGGAATTGCGGGAGATGATATTTGTTGAGCTATAGAAGCAGTGGATAAACAACCATCCATATTCTCATGGCCTTTACCAACTGTCTCCCCTGTCTACAAGTCCTAGAAAACACAATAGGAAGGTAAAAAAAAAGTAACATTGCAATTCAAAGCTTTGGTAATATGACTAACGAAAACAAGGTTCAGCTGATAATTAGGAAAACATAAAATGCAAATGACAAGGACAATGAAGATGTAAGAGGAATGCAACTAGTACTACATATGACAATGAGCCGTTGGCAATACGTACCTTATCTCTACTAGAGCAGACACGATAAGAAGAAAAAAGGGTAGACATACCGGTCATATGATGAAAGGCCCCAGAATCAATGATCCAATGATGAATGGGTAAAGCTATAGGAAGAAACTGAAATTCTAGCACAGGCAAAAGAACTGAGAACATTCATAACAGCAATGGACACCTCAAAAAATGTAGAACACCACTAGAGAGAACTAACAATCACCAACGAGGCCAAACACACTGCTTCCCAGGAATGTGCAATACCACAGGAGGTCTAATGAACCACAATAACCAAGAACCTCTCCAATCAAGGGGTTAGCCCACAGACACAGCTACCAATAATAGCACGGAACTCCAAGATGCTATAGAGAACAAGATGCCAAGAAATACAACCGCCCCATACTATTAGCACCTCACAATGAGAGGGCTAAACATCCAAAGAACAAGCAGCAAAAACATAGAGCCAAACACTGGTAGTAGCAAAAATAGAAGGGCACACAACCTCAATCTCAGAGCGAGCACTCAAAAGGAGGCTAAAAAAGGAGCAACAAACTCAGAGATTCAAACAAAGCACCAAACCACAGAAACAAGAAGCAAAACAGCTGGCTACACCCACAGAAAATTATGACAGCTTCAATCAACAGCAGAATCACAAGATACGTTAATAGAACAAGGGTAACACACTACTACAGACCCAAAAAACAACCAACATCCATTAAAGGCACCATCAAAGCACACTACAAAGACCAAAGCACCCAAGGACTGCTGTACAAATGAGAATCATAGCACCAAACAACTGTCCCATATCACAACTACCATCAAGCACCATTACAAGATCACACAACCAAAAATACTAAAGCCAGCAGATTCCAATCTTCCAAAAAACACAGCCATCAAACACTTACAAATACGCTTAAATCAATGTAGAAGAACCAAGGATGAGAATGAGAAACTCCACAAGGTACCATGATCAGAGAACTACTTCACAAATACCACAAAGGCTTCAAGAAGTCATCAAAGCAGAAATACAAAGTCAGAAACTTGCTACTGACTGAGTATCGAATGGAAAAAGTGATGTAACTTTCAAATCTTCATCAAATGTGATTGGACTTGTTTTGAAAGGATTCTATGCCAAAAAGATCAGCCCATTACTGATTTTTGACAGAAAGAAGCGACAACCAGCTCAAATTAGCGATTCTCAGATCTGGGTGAAATGCCAGAAAATCAAAGAAAAATACATTACTTCCTCAAAACATCCTCAAATCAATTTGAAACTTGCGACCATAAATCCCTAAAATCAACACAACCTGGTAGGAGAAGTTTCACATACTGACAACACCAGTTGATGTTAGTCATACTGATGCTAACAACTCCTGGAGAAATCAAGTCCGCTGTGTAGTCGAGTCCTCTGGGTCTGATACCAAGTGGATTTCTGTTGCAGTAGCTAGCGGTCGTTAGAGAACCAAGTGGAAGGAGAAGGAGAAGGAGAAGAAGAAGAGAAAGCGAAGGGGGAAATCGTATGGAGAGTATACAGCCTCTCTCCTATACGTATTCTATTTATTCAAAAGGAAAAAAATACATCCCTACATGTGGGTATTTATAAGTATACCCTTATACATACATACTCTTATATATTGCATTCTAATATGTTCCCATGTACATCAACACACCCATCACGGATATTAATCCTTTTTTTTTAGAGAGATAAAATGAATTTATAAAAAAAAAAGAGAAGAACATATAACAAAGGAACAAAAGGACATAATGATTCACTGGGGAGGTGAAAAACAAAACCAACAACACCAAAACAACCAAACAAGCTATACAATCCCATTCCAAAAGGAATACCACTCCATCTCATCTCATCATAATCAAGAGAAATGGAAACCCAATCAAAAAGAAGCCTATCTATACAGAGAAAAAGATTCTAGAAGTATTCTCAGAGTACTTTGAACCTCCTTTTGGCTCTTATAAGGAATTCCTTCTATTACCAATCAAAACCATATTATAAGAAAGGATATAATCTCATAATAAAAGCAGGCCAGCGGATGTATGGAGTTCTCTTGAAAAATTGACCAGTGATTACACTATCCAAAAAAAATTGACCAGAAATTATCACTTAAGATAGAGAAGAGAGAACACTAACTATTACGATTGCCAAAAGAAGCGAAGCAGCAATGCCAATTACATGTTTATAACTATTCGATTTGAACAAGACCAAAGGAAGAAAAATAAATAAATAACCTGTGCCAACCTCCCCAGCGCAAAGGCTGACATTTCCTTTAGCTGTATATCTGAGGACTGAAGCATCTCAATCAAAGGCCGGACAGCACCTCTTTGTACAATGTGTACCTGCAATAACCTCACTATCAGAAAAAAATATTAAAGAACAAGTATAACAACAGACACTTAAAAGATTAAAAGCAACAGATTAACCAGAAATAAAACTATTCATAGCATAGAAACACAAAGGCACCAAATCCCGCAATTTGTTACAAGAAGAATAGAATAAATTATATGATACTGGCAATCCACCTTGCAATCTGAATCTGTTGCAGCGAATTGCCCAAGTAATAAAGCTGCCTCCCTTTGGCTCTCCGAACAGCAAGAGCTGTCATCCAAGATATAAACTTGAGAATTTAAGAACAACAATCCACTGTTCAGAAGCAACTTATGGTGGATGATAACAGCTACACAGCAACAACTACCAAGATCATGTGTTTGGCTAAACAAAAGTGGAAATATTTAAGGATGATAGAGTCAATACCTGAGTAATCCAATAACAGGTTGTAAAGCTCCAGCAAGGAGAACTTCTTTCTTTATATTGGGGGATGAATGGACCAGATTCCCAATGACACCAACCTGATAAATCCAAGAAACAGGAAATGTGAAGTACAACACTGCCATCCATACTGATGCAAGCCCTATGGTTTAAAAAATATTAGGTAAGAACCCTACCGCCTCATAATGTATGGCAGCATCCTCAGACCGAAGCATTAGAATTAGGGTAGGAAGAGCATTGCATTCTACAATCTGCAACATTGTAGGACAATTTTTTTTTTAAATCAAAACATTTTCAAATTAGTTATTCCTAGAGAATTGCATGTTGCATGGAGAAATCGAAAACCTGATTTTTGTTTTCGTCATTTTTAAATGCCAAGGTTCGCAATGCCCCTGCAGCTGCTCTCTGCACCTTTGTATCCATGAACTCAAGCAACTCAACAAGAGGTGGAATTCCCCCTTCAATCCTGGAAATACAATCCAAATTATTACAAACAAGATATGATGCTAAAATATGAAACTTGGAAGTAAACAGGAATAAGCCAGCAGACCTGACACGAGTTTTGATGCTGCTATTCTCATGAGCAAGGTTAGTGATTGCATCAGCCGCTCTCCGGATAACACTATTGACTGCCCTAGAGCTAGAACCATCCTTGTGCCTCTTCAACAAATCCACAAGATGAGTCAAAGCACCATTATCAACAATTAGTTGTTGATGCTCAGGCTGTGAACACATGGGTAACCGGGAAAAAATAGGTTCAGTAGCTAGAAATGAACGTAAAAGTAGAAGAGAGGCAACCATTCAAGAAATGGAGGAAGGGGAATGACAGAGAGGAAATATTTATGTATCTAAAGGATTAAGAGTCAGTCCACATTTGTCAGTTTGCCAACACCAAAAAACAACAACTAAATCTGAAGGATCAAGTAGCCAGTCCTGATGTGCTAGTAGTTTTTTATTTATTTTTAATTAGTAAGAAAAATCTTACTAGAAAAGGAGAATTCCCTATGAAGAATTTTCACCAACTGGTCACCTATCTCATTAACAGTACATATCAAAAAATAGACTCAAAATGTAATAAATGAGAACCAGTCCCAGAAGAGTCTAACAGACAGTCATTGTTTCATCCAAGTAGGCTTGCACGTGAACCTGGATAATGCTTCTTAACAGACTAATGTGTATAGGTCCATTGTTAGACAACCCATAGCTCTCATTACTTGCAGGCCATATGGTTATCTTTAGGTCCCACATGGATTCGCTAAGCAAGGGAATTAGTAATCAGGTTAGAGCTTGATTTGGTTTCTAATTGTGATTCAAGTTATTTGGTAGAATAATTTACTTATCGTTTAGGATACCAAATTAATATTTTCTTTGTGACTAATTTCATAAATAACACACCATTAGATTTTACAAAAGTGAGTCTTATTTCCATTACTTTTATTTAGGCCTTATTTAACATGCCATTGTGTCAGGTTGATAGCCGACTTAAAACCTTAGCCAATCTATTTAAACATGAGTCCCAAAAATTTGTTGTTTCAACCTAATGCTAGGTTGGTCCCAGGAACTGGAAGTGATACACTGCAGTATGACCACAGTGCAGTGGAAAATGAGAAAGGGTTATCCATCAAAAAGAAGAAGAAGAAGAAGAAAAGAAAGAAAGAAAGAAATGAGAAAGTGTTAGCTAGGACATCCCCTAGAAGCAATGCGCTGCATCAACATGCGGATGCAATGAGAAGCAAGGGCTCTTACACCATGAACAAGTGGAGGTAAAGAATCTAGTCCAAGAGAGTGGGATTCACCTAGTGACTTGGAACATGGTTCAAAAACTCGGATCATCGGACCGGATCGTCTAAGCCCAAATCCGATCCGGGATCGGATCGTGGATCGGCAATCCACCTTTGGATCGTTCAGTCTAAAATCAATCCAAAGCCAAAAAATTCTGAAAATTTTTATAAAAATTTCTAATATTCTTATAACGTTTTTTATATAAAAAAAAATTGAATGAAAAACATCAATTTTAGGTATGTTAGTTGTATTATACATGAATAAACACTGTTACAAGCATGTATATTTCTAAAGATCAAGATTGAACATTTCATAACCAAACATCCAATATGATTACTTCTAGAGCAGAAAAACCAAACCATATACAAATACAATAACATATAAATAATGATGAACAAAATTGTAAGCATGTTAAGTTCATCATATGTATGAACAAGGTTACGAGGTTCGTATAAATTCAAGATTGTAATTTGTATAAGAAAACATCCAATATTATTATGTATGTTGATGCATAAAAACTAAACTATGTACAAAATCATATAAATAAAAATAAAAATAAAATAAAATAATACATGATTCATTATTCTAGCCAATGGATTGATGAAATTTAATCTAACATTCTATTATAGGGGCGGCGGGGGGCCTTGTCCCCCGCTATCAATGCATGTAGGGGGTCTAAGGTGGGGTAGCTTAACCCCCTCCCCTTGGTGGAGATGCGGGGGTAGTGCCCCTGTTAGAAAATTTTAGTGTCACATGGAAAATATGTAATCCATTGACTAGATTTATTGTTCGTTATAAGGCCATGGGGTTTACTTCTTATATGTTATTTCAAAACTTTTAGGAATATTTATAGAGAATCAGGGAATGGTTTGTACATTCTTGAAGAAACAAAAACTTAGATATAGGAGGGAATGAAAAACTATTTTTTAAGTTTTCTTTTTTCTAGATCAGACGATCCAAGTATATCTGGACTGATTTGGCCTTAGATCAGACGATCCCTATAAGGGATCGTGAGTTATAGGCTACGATTGGATTGGTCAAGTTTGATCCGATCCTGGATCATCCGAGTTTTGAAACCATGACTTGGAATATAAGAACCTTGATAGGTAAGAGTATGGAGTTGGTAGCCTTTGGCTATTGTTGAGAAATATGGTTTGGCTAGCAAATGGAAATCTAATATGTTGGGTTTTGGTTTAATCTCTAGCCGTTGGATCTTAAGAGATCCAATGGTGGAGATATAAAGTGGAGTTAAAAACTCCTTTTCACTATGGGAGTCTTGACGGCTAGAAAATGTTAAACCCTAGTATAAAAGAAAAGGAAAAAGGAAGAGAAGGATGAGAGAGGTAATCGCAAGGGGTTCTTGTGGGTTTTCTTCAAGGTTTGAGAGTGTGAGAGAGAAAGGGTATAC
>JAOXJP010137156.1:0-13446 GCA_025762735.1 Platanus orientalis | reverse complement strand
GACATAGATTTCGTGCCTGGTGAATTTGATTGGTCCGGGCTGAAATGACTTACATTGAACCTCCAAACTGAACTTCATGCCGGAAAGTCTTGATAGTTCAATCAGTTTTAGGTGAAGCAGGGACTCGATCTTTGCAGCATTGCTTGGCAGTGGATGGTTACACTTCGTATAGTCTTTGAGAGCTGGAAGGTGCAGACGAAGCTCGTCTAAAGGCACTGGATTCACTTAAACTCAGGCATGAGTTGAGGGTATTTCTGTTATTTTAATTTGTAAACTTTTTCTTCTTCTTCTTGAACATGAAGGTATTTCTGTTATTTTAATTTGTAAAAAGGGTATTTCGGTTATTCTGTATTAATATGTCATATGGTATACCAACTGTATTTGAGTATATATATCAAATACACTAGTGAAAAATTACAATCATGATTTCTCCCATGCAATTCCCTCTTCAAAAGAGGCCAGAGCTCAATGACATCAGCAGTCTATACGGACAGCAAGGGTCATACTGTCATTTGGAGCTATTTTTTTAACATGTTTGGCATTTCCCTAGCTGTGCCCATGGAGATTGCAGATTTCTTTTGGTTGTGGGGATGGCCCCCTTTCGCCAAGAGGGGGAAGCTATTATGGAGGTACGTTCTGATTGTTACATTATGATCAATATGGGAAGAACGAAATCTACGGATTTACCAAGACAAGAAAAGAAGCTCCCGCCAAGTGATTGACACTACCTCCATCCGATTGGCTTATTAGGCTTCTACAGAGGAAAGCTTTAAGGGGATCGCTTTCGACATGCTTATCAAAGACTTGCCGATCATTATTACTTCCGGTCCTCTCCCACCGTCCATCATTCATACTTGGTCCCCACCCCCTAGCAATGCATTAAAGTTCAATTTCGATGGGTGCTCTGAGGAATCTGGGTCCGTCTGGCTGTGGAGGACTATTATCTAATGCTTCAGGTGTACGTCGCCTATTCAGGCCCGTTGGGAGTGGGAGATGCACTGCAAGCTGAAATCAAAGCATTACTGGTGGGCTTACGTATCGTCCATTTAAGAGGTGATCTTCACATCCCTCTTGTAGTGGAAGGTGATTCAGCATTAGTCATTGGCTGGATGAAGGGTGGGCCTATGGGGCTGTGGAGGATATCCCATCTCCTCAAAGAAGCGATCTTTCTTACATCATTATTGAATATCTCGTTCAGATGGATTCCTAGAGAGACCAATTCCATGGCAGATGGTTTGGCTAAAAGGGGGGTTTCCAAAGAAGAACTATTCATTTTTTTAATGAAAGAAAATTTATTAAATGAAAAGGAAAAGAAAGGGGGATGAGCAAGGGTAGAAACCCAAGATAGGCCTACAAAAACCAGACCTACCACCGACTACACAATCCCGATGGAGTTAGCCCAATCTCTAATCAAGGCCCCATTAGTGAGGCCATCATACCCTTTACACCTATTGGCCCAGAAAATGATCATTTCTTTTGATCCACAATATACTTGGTAGGTTGTCGACTCATTTTTAAAGGTGCGGTTATTTTTCTCCCACCAAATTGCCCATCACACTATTGTCGGAGCCAACTTCCAAATTCTTTTTAAGAAACTACCAAAAGCCAACGTCCTCCATCCTTGTATTAATTCCATAGGTTTGAGGGGGCCATGAAAGTAACTTCAAAGTCCGGAATAATGCGGCACCAATTCTCTAGAGTAGGGGCAATGAATCAAGAGATGGGAAATCGACTCCGCCTCCTTGTAGCAGAAGAGGCATATGCTAGGCAAATAGAGACCTTTTCGCTGTAACATGTCCATAGTGGAGATCTTGTCAAGATCCATTGTCCACAAGAAAAATTGGACCTTAAGAGGAACTGCATTGTACCACATGCTTCTCCAAGGACCTGGCACCTCCACACCATTAACCATAAACTCATAGCATGATCTAACCGAGAAAGTGCCCCCAGGGCCCTTCTTCCACACCCTATAGTCCTTCCTTCCTCTATTAATGTGCGTGCCCTACAGCCGATCCAAAAACTGAATTACCTTCGAGATCTCCCAATCAATGAATCAAATACTACCCTCATGAGGATTGGCTGCCACACCGTCTCCTCTCCCTGGAATGAAAAACATGCTGCTACATTCGAGTTTTGGTCCATTGCCAAGGCGTATACCTCAGGGAAATCCTCCTTCAACGATCTCTCCCCGCACCACTCGTCCTCCCAAAATTTAATCCGTCTACCATCACCCACCACATAAGACAGACCTTGATTGAACATGCCCAAATGATTCATGATGCCTTTCCACGGGCTGCAACCGTGAGGCCCTCTCATTGTAGCCGAAACCCAATTATGTACGGCCCCATGTCTAGTGGCCACCACCTGCCTCCATAAACTTTCTTCTTCCTCCCCAAATCTCTATAACCATTTGCATAAGAGATCTTGATTCATGAGCTGAAGTCTACGAATTCCTGCCACACCTTTATTTTTCGGAGTGCACACCCTGTCCCAAACCACCAAACGCATCCCCCTGCCTTCCTCACCCCTTCTGCAAAAGAAATCCCTTTGGATTTGCTCCATAATGTTGCTAACTGCCTTAAGCACCATAAATAAAGAGAGGAAATATGTGGGGATGTTTGCCAATGAAGCCTTTATGAGGGTGAGCCTACCCCCTTTGGACAGATATCTAGTCTTCCAAACCGCCAACATCTTCCGCATCCGATCAATAACTGGCTCCCATACTTCTTTTTGCTTATAAGTCAACCCGAGTGGCCTCCCTAAATATGTAGAAGGGAGGAGACCTGTGCGACATCATAGATCCGCCGTGAGTTGATCCAAATTCGGAACCGTCCCAATTACAATCAAAGAACTCTTGGCAATATTCAAACGCAAGCCCGACACAACCTCAAAACATCTAAAGACACACCGAAGCAATCTAATCTGCCTCTGGGAGTTATCACAAAATATAATGGTGTCGTCTGCAAACTGCAAGTAGGAGACCACCATCTCCCCTTCTCCCATAGAGAAGCCTTCTATCATTCCCACCTCGGCTGCCCTTTTGATCAAACTCCTTAACACCCCGACCACTAACAGAAACAGAAGAGGAGATATCGGATTGCCCTGACGCAATCCCCTACTGCACCCACAGTGTCCCTTAGGCATTCCATTGATCAAGATCGAGAACGACGACAAGTTGATGCACTTCCAAATCCATTCCCTCTACCTTACGCCAAAGCCACATCTTCTCACCACATACATGAGGAAGCCCCAATTTACATGGTCATAAGCCTTTTCCAGGTCCAGTCTGCATACCACCCCCGGTTTCTTCTCCTTAATGCTCGCGTCAATACATTCATTTGCATAAAGGACCCCATCCACCATAGTCTTCCTTTCAAAAAAGCCCCTTGCTCCTTAGAAACAATTCCCAGAAAGACCTCAATAAGACTAAGAGCTAGGCATTTTGAGATGATTTTGTATGTGCTACCCACTAAACTGATGGGCCAAAAATCAGATAAAAATTTTGCACCTTCCTTTTTGGGGATCAAAGCTATGTATGTAGCATTACTTCCTTTATCAAGGAAGCTTCTTCTCTCCATAAAATCTTGCATGACAAGCATTAGATCCACCCGAATTACATCCCAACACGCCTTGTAAAAGGTCATAGTAAAACCATCTGGCCTTGGTGCTTTATCCCCATCCAACGATACCTCTTCCTCATCAAACGGCCTCTCCAACCACTCAGCCTAGCCTTCCCCAAGGCGGGGCAAAGACAGACCATCTACCTTCGGCTGAAGGGGCCTATCATCAATGAACAAGTTAGAAAAGAAATCTTCCACATGCCTTTTGATGTCCTCCTCACTCTCCAATTTCTCCACCCAATCCTCAAATTTTTTATCTTATTTCTTGATCTGCAGGCATTAGCAATCTTACGGAAAAACTTTGTGTTGTTGTCTCCTTCTTTTAGCCACTACACTCTAGATTTTTTATGCTACATCACTTCCTCCATCGCAAGCATCCTATCAAATTCTACCCTAGCATTCTTCCTAAGAGCCCTCTCTTCTTCATCCAATAGCCCTTCCTCCTCCAATCTATCCCACTTTTGAATCTCCTCCAACACTTGGTTTTCCTCCTCTCAATGTCACCAAAGACCTCTCTATTCCATACCCGCAGTTTCTCCCTGATCCCTTTGAACTTCAAGCAGAATCTTTGGCCCGGAGGGCCCCAAACCTCCATTTCTTCCCACCATTCACGCACCAAATCAACAAAACCCAGCTGCATCAGCCACATGTTCTGAAATCTAAAAGGATACAGGCATGCCCTTCTAGCCGCCTCCCTCCCTTTTAGCAGAATGGGCATATGGTCTGATCCCGAACGCGGCAAGGCACTAACACCTAATGGAGAGAAGTAGTCATCACAGTCTGTTGATACCAGAAATCTGTCCAGCTTACTCAATGCGGGTTTGTCCTGGAAATTTGACCAAGCAAATTTGGCACCTGACATCTGCACATCAATCAACTCATTACGGTCGACAAATTCACAAAACATGTTCATCCCCCTAATCCTTTGGGTTGCCCTATTCCGCTCTTCCAAGAATATAACCTCATTGAAATCGCCTCCAATACACCATGGCATCTCCCATCTCCCTCAAATCCTTTCTAATTCTTTAATGAAAGACTCGAACATGTCATCTCTAGTCGGTCCATACATCCCCGTAACTAGCTATTTTTGGTTCTCCCCCTTGATGGTTGCCACCAACGAGACTGATGGTTGCCACCAACGAGACTGAGTAAGAGTCTACCCAAGTTACCTCACCCATCACCAAGTCTATATCCCAAATCAATAACACACCCCCTGCTGCGTCAACAGAGGGTAAGTAGACCCAATTCGGGTTTGCAAAATTACATAAACAATTGATAACTTCTTTGCGTACCGCCATTAGCTTCGTCTCCTACAAGATTACAATCTCTGGCTTATTTCTCCTTATTTGCTGAGTTCCTAACCCCCTCACATTCCAATATAAAATCTTGCACTTCATGAGCAACATTTACGGATCCCTCTAGTTTTTCTTCCCAACCCCTCCCCCATCTCACCGTATTTTTTGTCACAAGATAGCCCCCAACTTAGATTTCTTACTTCCCGTAGAATTCTTTCCTTGTTGATTCTCCCTCTGTCACTCCCTTTTTCAAGGCGATCTCGATCCCTTTTTTCTAATTCAGTGAACAACTCCCACGCCATGTGCTCCAGCCCCTCAAAAGAAAGACCCAACAAAGCACTGACTTCTGCAATCTTTTTTAGGACCCATTCTAACACAATAGTGATAAGGGTGTCATCCACTTCTTGCTCATTCTAAGCTACCATAGACAAATGTATTTCATGCTCTAGCTTCACCGACTCCCCTATAAAACAATGATAATCACCCACGGACTGCTGACCACCCTCCAAAAAAGAAGAAAAAATTCCCGGCTCATCCCCTTCCCTTACCCTAAAATCCCACCCTACCTCCTGTAGAAAAGAGCCCTTATTAGGGTTGTAGCGACCCCCCCCCATGTCCCCACTTGTTAAAAACTCACTGCCCGCATTCCTCATGCCTCCAGGAACTATCGGCCAAAAACCAGGCATCTGGAGATCCTGGTTTGCCACTACCTGACACCCATTAGTTAACAGTCGATTGCTCCAAAACTTGCCCTCAAGGTTATGAGGAATAGAGAACACTAATTTTGCTCCCCTCATTTCTCGCCTGCCAGGGCGACATAGATGGCCTAAGCTCCCAGCCCAACTTTGACTGCATTTGAATTATTTCCCTTTCAACCATCTCTCGCATCTCTTCCGGCTCCCAGTTGGCACTGTCATCCTCTAGAAAGCATGTCGATGTCATCCCTAGCATCTTCGACATATTCTTGCTACACAAACTCCCTTCCGACTCCCTAGTCCCCTGATTCCGAACTGGATCCCTTACAGTCGACGCCCCCGACTTCTTTGAAGCTTCGCTAATGCAAGTATCAACAAAACCCCTGTCCTCTAAGGTCGGAATCGATGTTGATTTAGTTCTTACCTCGCGAAGGACGATCTCATGTTGCTTCCCCTTGCTTCCACCTTCCATGCAATCCCTATCCGCCTCTTTGAGGCCCCCCTATTTAACTGGCTATTCAGCACCCCCTCCCCTATGTGCTCCTTATCCTTTGCCCCCTTCGCCAGAGAAATCTTTTCAAGATCCTCCGATCCATCTTTAAATTGCCCCGACCTCCCTCCGCCATCTGGGTAGTCACAAATAGGCCCTCCCAATTTTCTAAATTCCAAGAAACCCCCTCCTCGGGCCCTGAATTCACCTTTATCTCCTTATTACTGCTCTCAACACAGTTTTGCGCCACATGAGCTTGGGGAAATGTCTTTAAAGCCCACTTTTTTGTCAAAAGAGAATCTTTTTTCCCACCCTCCGCCCCTTTCTTCCCCTTAACCGCCACACCCTTCTCTTCCACTTCCCCCCACACCCTTGTCAGGTCCCGAAACCATTCCAGGTTTCCAATTTCTAAAACCGGTAGAGTGGTTTGCAGACTTCCACTCTCTTTGAACGAGTGGCCATACAGGGTCCAGAGCTGGCGCCAGCAACCGAGCAACGGTTTTGAATTTTGAATTTTCCGTTCACCTACACCTCCGCTAGCCGGCCACCTTCATCCTCCAACCTTATCTTCTTTCTCCTGTCAAAAAGGGAGATCACCCAAGGGATTTTCGCCATAGGGGCACCACAAACCCAAATCCTCGTCTCTTCAAGAGACTGGAACGTTTCGGTCACATCATCCAGACGCACAAATCCCCCACAAAAGCCCCCAATGGCCCTAAAGAAACCAAGTGACCAGAGGTTAAGAGGTAAACCTCGGATCCTGATCAATCTCTCATCTAGAGTCCTGCCAGAGCCTCCGAGTAACGCGTCAGGGGACCACCTCTGAAACTCCAGCCATCCCTTTCCTAGTCCACCCTGTAGATTTTTTAGGTTAGACAGTTTAATAGCATCAGATTCATCTTCCAACATCATGATGCATCTATTATTGTTAACGCTACGCCAGGTAAGCTTGTTCTTCAAATGAAAAGTCTCCTTTAAGCGGGCACACTCCAAAGGCCAATTGGGGTTACTACCCCTCTTCATGCAGATCACTGCCCTCTCCCAGATTCTGCAAGAGGAGCCTCTACCATAGACAGTCTTGATTCCGAGCTTTCCCCCATCCGAAACAATTTCTCCTGCTATACAGGGAGCGTCCGCCAATATCAGACTTTCTAAGTCCTCACCTAGGCTTGGGGATGCCTCACTGTCCGCCATCATTTGAGCACAAGTTACCGGCACAAACCTCGCTTCTGCCCCCACTAGCTCCAAGAGCCCCTACCAAACATTGGACCAGCCAATAGCTTGGACACCCGAAGGAATGGCTACTGACCTCTCTTTTCCTACATTGTCTACCAGCGACACCAAAGCATAGCTTCCATACTCATTTTTCCGGCAACGAAATAAGATGATCTTCACTCCTTCCTTTCTAGACCTGATGAGTCGATACTCCAAGGACAGCGTACATGCCTCCCAAAGGCATCTAGCTAGCCATTCCACATCCCTTGCCTAAAACTGTATTCTCGATTGAAACCCTATGCCTCTTTCAATAATCCGTATAAACTTCTTCTTCCCTACCCAATCATCATCGATATCAAAAGTTTTAGCCTCTATCGGAATAATCTTTTTCATCTTGCCAACGGTTATGGGTTTCCTCCGATGGAATGATGATGCAGGACAACAGTCCACAAGAAGACTAAACAAGGAAGAGAGAAGAAAACGTTATTGGAGAAGAAGAGAAGATAAAAGAGAAGAAAGAAAAATAGGATTGAAGAAGAAGAGGAAGGAGGATTAGGAATTAGGGAACCCACAGCTGCACCTAACACAAAGAAGAACTATTCATGGGTCCTTTACAGGCAGAACCGAGTGGTTTAGGCTCTTGACATTGATCCCCCCCCCTTGTTTTTCTCCTAATTATGTTTTCTTTCTAGTTGGTGGTCTTCTCTTTTCTTTTCTTTTCTATCCTCTCCTCTTGTATCTTTTATCTCCCCATCCCTCTTTATAAATATCATCGTTATTCAGCAAAAAAAAATCATGTAAGTTGATAAAAATTCTGGTTTGTTTTGTTCTTAGATTTTTGTGGTTAAAGATTAAAGGTTGTTCGGAGATGTTTGGTAGAATTTCCTCCGAAAATTCGAAAGAAAATACAGTCTTGGGGAAATATTCAATCCAGTTGATTTGAAGTTTTTTGGTTCGATAGAACAGACATTCCTAGTCTTAATCTGTTGTGAAATTTTAGAAATAAATTGCAAGCAATTTGTCTGAGATTTTAGAGATTTATGAAAGTTCTTCTAAGATAGTATTACTGCCCAGCACCGTTTCATTGAGTTTATGCTCATGTCCATACAGCTTGTGGTTTGATTGATTTGAAGTGCAAAACAATGGTGCTTAATAATGTTGTGGCATGCTCTATGGTGTGAGGAGTCGTAATTTATTTTGGGAAGGGAGTTACTTGTTATTACTTTACACTGTCGGTATCACCTTCACGGTGATCCTTTATATTGTACTTGTCTTTATGTTTTCATTTGCTTATTTTCAATAAATGATATCTTTACTGCTCAAAAAAAAAAAAAAAAAAAAAAAAAAAATTATGTTGTGGTGACTTATGGCTGTGTTTCACGTTCATTTACTGCTGTTAGGAGTTGGCTCTTACTGCCATGTGAGATTGAAGGGTGCCATTTACTGCTTAATTCTGTTTAGAGGCTATGTAGCCATATTGTGTGGGGTAGGACTGGGCAGTCCTGTAGTACTTGTGTGATTATGAATAGTGAATTGGTTCTGCTGATTGCCGAGAATCAGGCCATCGGTTAGGCTGTTTGGGTAGCTTTTGTAAGGGAAGAATTCCAACATAATGTCAAAAGTAAGCCAAGGTTCTAATGTTTCAGGCAGCAATAATCAAGGTGTGAGCTCTCAAAGAGACCCTTCACATCTGCAAATCATGACAGTAAAGTTAGATGGAGACAATTACTGGCTAGTTATGCTACATGAGACTCAGACAATGCTACAATTATGTCATGGTTGCTACACTCCCTGCAGCCGGAGATTAGTAGCAATTATTTGTATCTAGAGATAACCAATCAGATCTGGAATGCTATGTCTGACTTTTTCAAGATGGGTGATACCACTCACATGTATGAGTTGTGGCAGAGTATTCCACAATAGAGACAGGGTGATATTCCTTTATCTTCCTACGACTCATCTCTTAAAAATACATAAGAAATATGTGACTTATTGCCCAAAGTGTATGACTGACACAACTGAGTACAAGAAACTTGTAGAAGAGACTAGGATTTTTTAATTGTTGGTTGAGATGAATCCAAAAGTTGAACCAGTTCGTGAGCAGATTCTTGGGCCAAAGCCTCTACCTTCAATGAATGACGTCTGCCTATTTACGTAAAGAGGATAAACAACACAGTAGAGTGTGAGTCCGAAGATGAGAAATTCAAATGACTAGGAAATGGAGGAGACGTTGAAACTGCTAAGTTGGTAGGAGAGCATAAGTTGAACCCTAGAGAGAGATACTTGAATGTGAAGTAATAATAAAAAAAGGCAGATTTACTACTAAATCATTTCTATTCAGGCCTAAAAATCTCAATTAGCCTTACTTTTCCTCATAAGCATTTGAATCTCGAGATTCCTTCAAAGAACTTTTTTATGTGAAACACTTAAATTTTTTTACCATCAACCATTTAAAAAGTAGAGGTTGGAATTTGGCAAATAGGTGTGTGAGGCTGCGCATGCTATTGCTTAAAATAAGTAATTGTATTGTTATTTGCTTAAAATACAGAAAACCACTTTTTGTTTGTTTGGTTATGCACACAATAAGTATTTTTTCAATAAGCGGAAGCAGAAAATCTGCTTTAAGCAGAAGCAGTTTCTCATCTGCTTATTGCTTATTACTTATTGTTTTCTGCTTTACAAAAGTGAACATGTGCATGTGCATAAAAATTTCATGATATTCGGGCAAGTATGCCCATAAAACAATAAATACTAAAAATATCTTCTATTATAATCCTTCCAAACATATTAACATAATGGATCTATGATTGGGAATCATGTATTTTCCATAGTTAGTCCGTTGGCTTGCCCCCTCGCTGTTTTGTAGGGGTGCTGTATCTGTGCTCTTCTCGAGCTCCTTGTTGGCCTTCTTTTTCTTCTTTAATCTCAATTTTATCATATTTCTTCAACAACAAAAAAAACATATTAACATAATGAAATGCTAAAATTCCTACCTACTATAAAATAAAATACCAAAAAATATCCTCATAAAGAAAATGATAAAATAGCAATGTAATATTAAAAATACCCAAAATACCATCTTATATAAAGTAGAAATAAACCAAAATATCCTTCTATTATAAAATTGAAAGATATCATCGTATTTAAAAAATAAAAAATAAATAAGATAAGATACTTTATTAAAAATGGAAAAAGACAACAAGAACAAGCCCTATCCAACAACATGAGAAATGCTCGGCAAGAGCAAAAACAAAAAACCAAAGCACAACTCCAACACCCTAATAGATGAAGATAATAGCATCACAATAAAAAACCCACATCTTGAATGAGAGATTTCTGCTAATAGACGAAGAGAGCAGCCATTCAAAAATTTTTGAGAGGACCGAATCAACAAGCTTATGAAAAGGGCGAGACAATCTTTCAAAAATGCACTGGTTATGCTCTTCCCATATGGTCCAACAGATCGCCGGAGGAATCAATATCCACACCTCCAAACCCAACTGACTAATGTTTTTGAAAGACAAAAATGGCCAGCAGCTGAACAAGCACTTCATAGAGCCCAATTGAACCCACCGCACTCTGAATCGGATTGCATATAGTCCCATAAAGATATCCCTTTAATATAAAAACAAAAAATACCAAAAATAACCTTCTAAAAATAAATTAAAAAATTACCCTTCTAATATAAAATTAAATACCCCTCAAATCAAAAAGAAAAAAACATACAACAACAACAACAACAAACAGCCTTATCCCAACTATTTGGGGTCAGCTAAAAAGAAAAAAACATAAAAATTATAAATAACAAAATACTCTTCTGATATGAAATTTCAAAATGCCAAAAATACCGTTCTAAGATAAATTAACAAATCAAAATACAATTTTGATATAAATAAGTACCAAAAAAACTCAATTTGTAATGTATTCATCACGTTTTTTGTTTTTTATTTGTTATAAGTGCCACTAAGGCTGTGCATAAGATCAAGCCAGCTTAAACCCGGTCTGGCTCAACCTAGCCCAAAATTCGGCTAGAAAAGGCCCGGTCAGAGCTTAAGCCCAATGGAGTCCCGGGCATGACTTTAAGCCCAAACTTAAGTTTGGGTCTTTCTAGGGTAAACCTTGACCTAATACTTTCTGGATATGTTTATATGAGTTTTTTTTCATAATGAATTAATGGATCTTGGTTCAACTCGACGCTTGCAGATTTAAGCTGGGTCACGCACGGGCCTTAAGGTCTATGTTTTTTCTATGCCTGGGCTCAACCCGAGGTCATATTATCAAATGACATGCCCTCCTTAGGCCTACTAAGGCTCGGCCAGATCCAGCCCATGTACACCCCCATGTGCCACATGGCAACAACAATCTTGATCACTGAATAACACATCCATGGGACATATTTAGGTACATAAAAGGTTTTTGAAAGATTAGACTTGTTTATTATATATGGGGCTTTAGGGGTATGGTGTTCATGGGGATATTAAATTCCCAATAAGCACTAAGTAACTCTATTTACCAAACAACATATGATGTTTCAATAAGTACTTGGAATAAGTGCTTTCAAAAAGTGATTGTACAAAAGCACTTATTTATAATTTAAGCAATGCCAAATGCAGCTTTATTGTAAAAAGGGAGAAGGAGTTGATGCACCACCTTTTCTTTCACTGTTCATCAATTTTTTTCCTCTCACATTGACATATCTTGGTCATTCTCAAACAGCTTTAGAAATCTAATCTCCAAGTGGTGGATTAGTGATCTGGAAGGTGTCTCTAAAGTCATTACCTAGGGCTATCTATTGGGGCATGTGGAAAGAGATAAGTAGAAGAATCTAAATAAGTTTTCTATGTAGGATGGTCTTTATGCTAATGTCTACAAGTCTCTTTTTGACTGCGTTTCTGTAGAGTGGTATTCTGTTTGGAGAGATAATATGTACCTTTTGTTTTGTTTGAATTCTTTTGTATTCACCGGCATGGTGAATTATCACGGCGTTTCTTTCCTTATTCTTCTCTTTGTTTCTTTTGCATAGTATATGCCTTATCATTCACAAAAATGAGTATAGCTAATTATCAAAAACTGAAAAAACAAATTTGTTCCTTTTTTTCAAATATTTTACATGATTAACCACACAAAAAATAAATCAAGAATATGTACCTGAATATGCTCTCGTGTACGGGTATCCCACAAATGAACATGACGGTCCAAGCCTCCAGTTGCCAAATACCGGCCATCAGAGCTAACAGTCAATGCCAAAATATGTTTACTCCACTTTATGGATGAGTTTTGTGGATCCTTTGCACCATGTGAGCTTAGGATTTCCTTATTAGGCCATGCATACCTTTCACGTTTCCCACTATCTACATCCCAATGAATGATCGTCCCATCTTTGGATGCCGAAAAACCCCTCAAGTCATCATCAGCTAAAGCTACAGCAGTAACAGATTGCCGGTGCCTCACAAAGACTTGAAATTCATCAACAGTTGCTAGCTTTTGAACCCTAGAATGTTTAAGAGTGAACTACATAAGCTATTAAAGATCCAAAAGTTCAAATTACAATAGATATACACACGTGGTTTATCACAATATGTACAGAACCCAATACTTCAGAAAAATGTACATTCAGTAGAATAAATTTCATAAAAAAGTATCTCTGCATATATTTACAGGTTGCAAAGAAGAATTCACAGGTATTACATTTAGAGTTCTACCAACAAAATAAAAGGGTATCACTCTTATTGCTCTTAGCAGACACACCCCTCATTCAACAAGAACAAAGACAAGGAATATTTGGATACTTGTGATGATCCCAATCTAGCATCCTAGTAATTTTCATTCCCTTGTACTGATAAAAAGCACAGGTGAGTCAAGAGCAAAGCACATTTCCACTTGCTATTAGGAACATCCATAGGGATCCCCTTAGTGAGGGACTGAAAAAATTATGGAAGATGGCTCGCTACGTATTAGTCTTTACTCATTATGGCACGACAGAAATAGCAGGGCTTTCAACGATTATGTGGAACCAGCCCCTACCGGACAGCATAAAAGGTTAAAAATGTGATTAACTTTTTGTGCATCAGTTTATAAAGATTTTAGCATAGTTTTGAAAACCAGACCGAGCAATCTGGCCCGGTTTGACC